>UZAN01039714.1:35111-60246 GCA_900618425.1 Echinostoma caproni
AGATCTTCAAAAAGGCGTGAAATAAACCAACCGAAATTCTCGACCGGAGACAGATTCTTCCAAATTTTCAGAAAAAAGATCATTGCCGCTACATGGAAATTTTATTTTCACAAGACGGAGGAGTGTTGTAGAGTACGGATCACATTTGTGAGTAGTGTGCAAAATACTGCGGCTGGCAGTTTTTTTCAACAGTCAAAAACGAATAATGGATATTTGGCAGATTCGAAGTTTGTATGGCGATTGTGAAAAGTTTAGTAGTCTTGGTGGGATTTGAACCCACGCATAAATGCCGCCTAAGCTTTGTACGTGCATGCTCTATCAGGTGAGCCACGAGGTTACATCCATAGCACTGATCTTTTCACATTCGAATTATCCATCCACAGTTAACCTTGTCCTATATGTTCATTCGGTGGACTCCGGTAAATTCTAAGGAAAACCTGTCTGTCAGTCAGCTTACATGCTATTTGATGGATGCCATATGACTGTGTAAGTTGGATGGGTAATTTGAATGTGAAAAAGTCAGTGCTATCGGTGTGGCCTCGTAGCTCAGCTGGTAGAGCATGCGGGTACAAAGCGTAGTCGGCGTCCGTGCGTAGGTTCGAATCCCACCGAGGCTACTGAACCTTTCACAATCGCCATAAAAACGAATAAGACCACCGAGAGCAAACTGCTATACTCAAAATAGTAACTAAGGGCTGTTCCATTCATTATCATGCGTGCGAGCGGAAATTGTGATTTCGTGTTCAAAATAAAATATCTTGTTATATGTATGCCAAATTATTTGTATTCTTAATTTAATCCGTATTAAAGAGCTATCCTCTATTAAGCTCCGCGTTGTGGAATTATAACATTAATATCAAAGACTCAGAGTATGCCAACATTATCATCTCGGGCAAAGTCTGAACAGTCCCCTCTCGGCGTGCATAAAACGTGTACATGACTTGAAAAACGTATCCTTAACAAAAGTACTTTGGGAGAATTTGTGCTGCAGATATAAAAAAACGGGGTAGCTGTTTGCCAGGAATCTGCAGAAAATTTCCACTGGTGTGTAGCCAAAGATGGGAACAGAACAAATGAGTAGTTTTTAACTAAACCACATTGTTTGAATGCAATGCACTATGATGTAATCGATAAATACTTGTTTAGATGCGCTTGTTTTTTGTTCTCTATACTATAGGTTTTGCTATACTTGAAACAGTCAGACCACTTCACAAGCACTGACGCTATCACCTCTTGTGGTGATGAAACGTTTGCAAACAACCGGCGAAGCTCGATTAAGTTCAGTTCACCCGAGCTACAAGAACCGATTTTTAATACTCGGTCAACAGTCAGAGTATTTCGTGAGATTGGTCTGTTCAGATGAACAAGAGCAGAGTGCGGTTATCTCGCGGCCTTGTTAAGCCGTTGATTCCATTATGATAAGTGTTTTGGACCACATGAGTGGCATTTCGTTCAGTAAGGAAATGAAGCATAAAAGGGAAAACCTGCAGGTTAGAGTTACACAGGATTTTCTCAGCCTAGCTTTGCGGTGCTTTTAAGAAGAAAAGCGAGATAGAAAATACCAAGAGTACTTCAAGCCTCTTAAGAGAAAGATGAAAAAGTGTCATCAAAGAGGCACTTTGATTAGCTTGGTCGAAATGGATCCAAACGTTTGCGTCACGTTTGAACAAGTTCAGATTCACCGGGGAAAACTGCGACAGGTTCGGAAAGGCAAATTCTTTGGTGGTTTCTCTCAAACAATGCACAGTGTAGCAGGAACACATGTAAACTGAATCAAATGAAGTCATCATTGAACCATGTGATTTTCTACTGAGTCCCCATGGTAGAAACCTTCTGTGTTTACTTGGGAAAGAACCGACACTCAGCTTTCTACAACCTCGCTGGATTTATTTCATCCCTCACACGAAACATGAGCTTGTGGATTAGAAATATAACGCACTCAAAACCAACCCATCTCAGTCATCATTTACAGTCATTAAACTAACACACCCCTCGTAAAAGGTGAACGTTATTCTGAGAATTCCTCTCAACGCGTCTGACCATTGTTTCTAACCTAAGTCAGTAATCCAGATACCGTCTCTCATTAAATGCATTCACAGTTGCTACAATTTTGCACGCTGGCTTAAGGCAAAACATGCCCCGGGGTCTTATCAATTGTCTCCCTAATGTACTATTTTCCATCTTCATACATGAGCCCCGCAGTTCTAATTTTGTTCCTCAAATCTATATTCACGATCGTTCCCCATTTTCCCGAAATCGATCTTGCACGACTATCGGAGAACCTCCTTTTTTGTCGAGGGGAGACATTGCGGTTGTGCACCTTGTTGTTGACCAAGATTTATGCAAGTTATTCTGTGATCCTCTGTTTATTCACGGAACTTATTGCACAATGTTCTCTCCTTCTGTTAAGTGACTAAGGCACTGTGTGTGTGTGAAGTGGAACACAATGATTCTAATCCTGCTGGAATTCGGGCTTCATAATCCGTAACTCAGATCACCACACCAACACTGCTAAGGTTCGCTACTTATTCCCAATCTACTTACCACACCATCGATTTCGTGTTGTTCGCATTCTTTGGTTTGACGTCACCCTCGATCAATTCGGCGTTTACCACTGCAACGGCCTTAACCTCGTGTTCATTTTTCACTGGAAATTTTGGTTTACGCTGTTCGTGTTTCCCATCTGTTACTGATTGTCAGTTATTCCTCTGCTTGCAGAACCTTCCATCTGTCTACCGTTGCAGCTTAAGCGAAACTGGGCCCATACTCGGCCTCTATTTCATCCGTTCACCGGAGACATTCTACCGCACACTTGAGTCCAAGCGTATGACATTAATATCCTAGTGGATACCAGTGAATGCACTTCTTCCCAGCACTTAGTGCTAAAATTATTCAATTATTTCGAAGATTGTCGCCTAACTACATTTGGTTAGTTATAGTGTTGTTGGTAATACGCTAGCCCAAATTTTACTAATTTGTGTCGTTACCACCAGTACTACAATGCGATCTTATTTGTCTTCGCTGCTATTCATCAATATTCAAATGTTACTATCAGTTCGTAAGGTCAAACGACCAGACACCCGGTCTTTTATCCAGGCATTTATCTGTACAGTGAGACTCAGGTTGACTGGTTTCCAGTAACAGCTGCCTTATCAAACCGAATTAGTTAGCAAGAACTACCTGCAAGCTCACGATGTGGAGTCCTTGAGGATTCTACTGACGTTCGAGTTAAAGCCACCGATGAACACAGATGAACAGAAGATAGTCGAACGTGTGAAGCATCGATCCACTTCTTCATTTGAGCAGTGGATGCAACAGAAATGGACAGTAGACGAAGGAAACTCCAGTCAAGTGATGATTGGGAGCTGGTTCTTAGCGAATACATATCAGGGTCGGATCAGAAAAACGGCACACAAAGTGAACAGAAGCAGGTTTTTACCTGGCTATCAGCGTACATTGGAGAAGGTTGGAAACACGAAGGGCGTAGGTGAAGAAAGCCCGAAATAGAACCTAATCGTAATAATTGAAAAAAACTAATGCCAACAGTCCCACAAGAAGCAGTCAGTGATAGTGAGTAAGCATGGTGACATGCAAAGGCCCTATTTTGAGAAAACAAGATTGACGGGAGAACGGTAGAGACACCGAGATACAGTTAATTATGGCTGAGTACGAACAGTCACATGTACACATTATCAACAATTTAGCATCTTGGAGTTTAACGCGAAGAATACAGACCAGGATAAAAAGCAACCACTTCCAGGCACGGAGGGGATGTGATGTGTACGAGAGAAAGAAACGAAACTGAGTTTGGAGTAATACTGTCCGATCCTAACAGAATGAGGCCGATTATCTAAGGGCCTTGATCGAATATCAACGCGATAATCGTTACCTGACGGTAGATATGTATCAAGTTCCGTTGAAATCTCGTGCGTATTCAACAATTCCTTGATCTTTGCTTGGTTCAGCAGGTTGACTTATCTGTCCGTCCAAATGTTTTTACTCTTTATTGGTCTCGTTTTCGTGAGCCTCTTGTTGGTAAAGATATTGACCTCGTTCGAGTGTGTTGCGTTTGGTCGTATCAGGACTACATCCTTGTCTGAGAACCTTGTCGGTTGTTTATAGAAGTGGTAGATAAACTTTCAGATATCACCCCAAAATAGATCGGCCAGATGATGAGCGCGTCTCTAACGACTACTGAAACTAGGTACATTTTGATCCTATCCAATAGTCAATGGATTCCGATTGCGGATCAACAAATGACACGGCGTAATTTGAGGCACACTCATTCGAGTCCGTTAAGATATTTAATCTCTGTTTGTAGTTCATTCATGGTAGTAGTTAGGACCACATTATGCACCAAACATTACTAATCATTCTCTCCTGTGCACCCATTGATAACTTACTTTAGAGCAGTAAAAATCCTGTCAAAACCGCACGTGGACATTTTGCTAGCAGTCTCATGATTCCAGATATTTATTTCTTGTGGATGTGCACAAAATTGCATTTGTTTTCAGGGTGTTTGCTAGTTCAAAATGAGAGGATTTTGGTCTAAGGTTGCTGCAGATGCATCCGTGCCTCTTCTCGGTACTTTGACTTCGTTCTAATAAAAGTGGTTCGAAAAACCAACTTTCAACTTTGTTAAGTGCATCTCGTTGTTTAGGGTCCTGCCTAGTGACACCGAATCTATAATTTGATTTCAAGGCTTCGAATATCTCCTAAAGTATCGCCAGCTCACCAAATCAGTGTTAACTACTAGAGGGCCTTGAAGAATCTACTGTTATTGCCCATTACCGCCAGAATATGTTCCAACCCTCGAATTCTTCTTGAATTAGTGAAGCTGTTGAATGATCAACTTCCTTATGCGGTATAATAAGCAGAATAGTGGGAGGACCCATCTAAGATGAACTAGGATGAGAAAAAAGTCCTTGTGGAAGCAAAGACAGAGCTCTAGTAAAGGACTGGATATTGACTTTAGTATTCGTTTGCCTTCATCTTCGTCGTTCTGCCGAATAAGCAACTGATTTCGAGCACTGCAGCTATTACGAGTCTCACAACTCCAGCACCAGAAGCAGAAACGTTTTCGGCCGTCAGGTACTTAGTATGTGAACGCTCTGTGTCTTTCAAACACCCGCAATAAAAATGTCAGCAGCTACTCAACCACGAAACAACAGAGAGCAATTCGAACCAAATTCTATAGATTGAAAAAATCTCAAGGCACATCGGGGAAGCAATTTGTGGGGCCTCACACTTTTCAGTCAATGTACTTTTCTCATAGGTTTATTAAGACAGAAGTAGCTGAGTAAGCGCATCCCTTGTGAACGCCGTCCTATCCCTTTTGATTGTATCAACTGGGTAATTGTTGATTTCAACGTACCGTAATTGGTTAAAGTCTGAGATTTTGTGAAGAGTGGGTAACCAGGTGGACAGAAACATCAGAAAATCGGTGATTTTGTTGCCTAACCTCTAAAAGGCAATCACAGATTCAGACAACAATATCAAAAAAACTCGAGAATCATTATTAGTTCTTTCCTGACTTGCACTGTCGATTGAGTCGATAAAAGTACTACACATAACTGTAAAAGAAGAATCTTTGTAGCCTTTAGTTGCTTCTTTCGGGATTATCCATATACAACGGGGCAAACATCGTTACCGTCAAAAGCCCGAGGAAGTAAGTATATTGATGCTCTATTTGATTTTCCAGAAACAATGCAAAATTAAGTACAATTTAAGTGGATTGATTTTACGAGAGAAACCTCGATAATTACGACTCCGCTAGGCAAACCCCATTCACTGATGGATNTGCGGATTGAACACCTGCGTAATTTCTGAAGCAGTGAATTGCTGGGTTGCAACATCCGTCTTATCAGCCTCTTGAGGACATACAAAGAAGCGATATAAGACAATATTCGGCAGTTGCTTGGGGTGTCATTCCGCTTATACAGGCAGAAAGTGATCTTATTCCCCGAGACATTCCGCCGTACTACAAGAATATTGTTCCAGGAAGACCAAAGATCTTAGTTCATATACTCTTGGGTTTGTTCTTCAAGGAACATATCTGCTGATTGTTTATAGACCCCCCGATAATATAAAATCAACACCTCATTAAGACATATTTTGACCGAACCGTGAAGGCTACCAAACTCTTTGGGTTTCTGGCGCTGTGGAGATAGTCTACAACAAACAATCGTTGGCTTACATGGTGATAATTATTGACTTCATTCGCCGTAAATTTGGAGCAATCACATGAGGACCAAAGGAATGAATTTTCATCCCGTACAAAGTTGGAGCTTTACTGGGATCACCATATTGCTACCATAGGAGTCCCCGTGTATCACTGGCACCTCTACTTGATGTAAATTTCTCTCATATTTGTGATAACCGCTTATTTGAACTGACAGAAGCGTAGAAGCATTGTAAAAAGTGTATTGACCATAAATGTACCGGTTAGGACTTGGTACTATATAAAATCCTGTAAACCTTAGAGACGCAAGTGAATATCACTCGGATTGTGTTTGGTCTGTTTGGATGATTAGGTAAACGATGTGATAGGTACCGAATACGTTTGTTCCTCAAATTCTTTTTTATACTGGACAACCAACTCAGGGGAATCCTTTGATATGTGGTTTACAGCTGCCCATTCGTACTCCCGACGGAGGCTTTTGTCTTCTTTGGGAAGAAGTTTGAGCAATGAAAATAGTGTTTTCATTTCAATACTCCATGGAAGACGGGGATGGTCTCTCCACCATGGCAAGGCAAATATTCCATTTACGAATGGTGTAAGAAGCAACCAAGATGGTTTGATCGTCCTCTTTTGATAGACTGCGTTTGGATTTGGTAGGTTCGAAAAAATCTGTCCGGTACATTTCATTCACTTCCGACGCCCGACAACTCCATACAATGACTTGTCACTGGGTGGAAGAACGCGTGTCCGAAAGAACCCACTGTGACTCAATTCAGAAGTATTCGTTCTGCCCAAAGATAGCTCGGTCAAATAATCTGACTTTCTTTGTTCCAGGAGGCCACTGATGTATCCATTTTGATGAGAGAAGATAGTCTTTTGGAATCCATCGGTTCCATGGAGGTGCTTTCCCTGGTTCGTTCGATGCATCGAGCACAGCTATTGGGAGGTTCATCGCCTTCTGAGCGTTAACTTCACCTAACGAGCTGCCCAAAACGTCATCAAAATCCACTCTTCCTAGCTTGCAATGAAGATTCAACGCTAACCGTTTTTGGTTTAATATTGGTTGGAGTTCCCATAAACCAAAGATTCTCCAGAGCCACAAATAGTTGTACAACATGGGATCAATTGTAATCGCACTTGCAGGAACTGAACAAAAGGTGTCTGCATGAATGAAAATTTGCGCTGGGAGGTGATTATGAGCAGAATAAATGTGCGGATTGATGATGCAATTTGTGGTGGTTTGTCGAAATCCGTTTCAAACCTCGTTATTGCTGGGATTGATGACACATCAAAACGTCTCTTGGATTGGAAAAAAGGCACGAAATCTGCGCTGGAGTCATAATCTAAGGCCAAAAATAGCTAATAATTATGAAGGTTATGAGTTCCAAGGATACCGTGGGCACTGAGAGCCGTACTTCCAGCGCAAATCGAAAGCAACAGATGATTCATCTGATTGAGTGGTCAAAGTGTGTACTGTAGGAATTTGTAACTAGATCTCCCTTGTATACTTTACAAGATATTCGTTGTCAGATGAGTTCTACATCTGCTAGGTTGTCAACATCAGTACTATCGGATATGCGACATCTGATCTCACCTCTCTGTGCTTTAATGGCCGTTGAAGACGTTCACAAAGTCCGGAGTGGTAGGTTTTCAATTGGCACGAAGAATCGTCACTGTTGTGTTCAACCCACCTTCTGCACCGAGCTAGAGAGTCAGCAATGAAATGCATCTATTATTTCAGTGGCAAATTATAACTCAGCTGTGTTAGAAATAGTATAAATATCTTCTAATTTCTGCAGTCCAAGTTTTCCCGTTTGTTTGATTTACAAGCACCGTAAATGTTTTGTGGAATTCGAACCATAAGCATGCGTCAAACTAGATCTAATACACTCTGTCTACAGTGCTGCACTACGTGACTTTCCCCATTGCTACTTTC
This sequence comes from Echinostoma caproni, assembly GCA_900618425.1. Lineage (NCBI taxonomy): Eukaryota > Metazoa > Platyhelminthes > Trematoda > Plagiorchiida > Echinostomatidae > Echinostoma > Echinostoma caproni. Next base: position 43,229 of record UZAN01039714.1, read on the forward strand.
CACCGATATCGACAAGATATTGCTTGTTGGAATCGGAGCTACTTTAGGGTGGAACGGTCGTCTCGTACTGCAATCCGACTGGGACTACTGAACGCAGATATTCACTAACCCAACGAAGTCGACTATCGTGCCTTGCAATTTTTATAAGAAGTTGACCAGCGTAATGGCCTGGTCACTCCACCGCTCAGGGTTAGTCAATGTGACTTGGTTTGCGAGAGAAAGCAATATTACCATGTCATCATCTTCAGTGCCCACCAAGGTTGGCAAACTGATGTTGAGAATTTATTTGCACCGTGAGGAAATAACTCCGATTTGTGACAATATATTGGGCTAAAAATATTTTATTGTCGTGTATCCGAGATCGCATAAAGCAATTCTGTACGAAGTACATTCCGTTCGTTTTTGGCACTAAAAAGAAGAAATGTGTCACTTGTCTATCAAGTTTATAGCCTGAATTAAATCATGACTGATGTCGCATTGTTAAAGCTTGGGGGCCGTGGTGGCCCGGTGGTAACGTCACTAAATTATCACCCCGGTGATGTGTGTTCAGATCCCGCCACCACCACCACCACCACCACGAAGCACTCACTCCTAGGTATTTAGAATAAATAATTAACGAATTGCTGAATACTAATCCCGATTTATACATATTTTTACTTTCCTTTTTATCATATTGAATTACGCAATCTACAGTCAGATTTCAGGAAAATGAGTACCTGGAGAAATGTAGAAATGGAAAAGATGAGCGACGTCGGTGGTTGGATTCATTGCACAGGAGTCACACTGCAATACAAGTACCGGAGGCAGCATAGAACTACCACGAAAATCCGATGCTTTGCCCAACAAAGATCAGAGATTTACTCCAGCTGTAATGGATGTACTGATTGTGGGTTGACTACGTAATGCTGTTTGTCAATACATTGGATGTACTTGTACGATCCATTACTCTCCGGGGTATAATAATACTAATACCACTATTAATACTACCTCCTTTTCTTGTGGTGTGTTCTGATTTCATTCCGAGTTCTAGTTTTGGGTTGGACCATTTTCATGCAATATTCCGTATACATATAATTTATCGGCCCTAGCACGGATGATTACACTCAACTTCCAATCCTTCGCACTCGACTCATCAGGTTTGCCTTGACATGAGCGAAATTCTGATGAAACGGAAACCGTGTGAGCGTAAACGGTCTTTGAGACCAGCGACTGGGATGCAGGTACGACTGTTGATGAACTAGTAAATTGATAACATAGTTGATTATGCGATCATTCCGCAAGCTTCGAAGTTATTGCCATCGACTGGTATAATCCCGAGTAGAACAACTGAAAACTATAAACCGCGTACAGTATCGAGCGATCTACTGTGTCCCGTGTTTTTTGCATTCAGTACTGATTCAAACAGAGAAAATCGATAATCGGTCAACCGATACATCTGGTATTCGGATATTTCAAGCCTCCACGAAAATTATCGCTCGAACTTTCTCAGTTCCCTACAATGCTGCAATGCGTTTCACTCAGTCCATTGGAGCAGATGCATTTGTTTCATCACACCAATGTGCTTTTTTTCTTTTGATAGATTATGCAGAGTTTTGAAAATATCGCTTTAGTGATCTCTATCAACCTGAAATCTATTTTTCCGGTCCTCTCAAAAATAAAGGAGAGAGTATTGTGATCTAAATTTTACCTTACATGAAAGACGGGTTGCTGGGAAAAAGCTAGTAGAGACCTCTGATTTGCCTCACTGAATCACGTAGGGTGATTTTAGACACATCGGATATCTCTGATAAAGTAGGCGATACAGATATACCAGGTATTCCTTCGGACCTGATAGTATTGATCTTGAGCATTAACTAGAGATCAATCCGATTCAACTAAGGTTGACTGAATGTATTCTTGCTTCCAGTGTTCGCTGGTAGACCTCAAATATCTGTTCTCTCCTCCACGTTATTCATTGTTCAAGCTTATAAACGATTTTTTTCTGTTTCTCATCTCATTCTACTCGTGGGCCGTGAGACAATTTCATTCATCTGTATTTCTATTCTAATCACCTTGCCGTGCTTCACCGGCCGGCATTCCCGGGAGAAGTCCAACCGGTGTGCATCCGCGGTCTTCGGTCCCGACCAACCGACAACTTACAGCCACTGTCACCTTCAAAACTGCAAGTTTATCTTTTGCCATTGGGACTCTCCCTGTCCGCGTATCAAACTGCGAGTCTGTATCTGCAATTCCCTAATATTTTGTGCTCCCCTTGGTCCCTTTGTTTCTACCTCAATTTCCCGAACATGGCACGTGACCACCATCGTTCCACTTGCGTTCAGATTGCGTTTTCATTTCATGCAAGACGGTTCTCCACTCTCCCCACACATGGTTCCGTCTTTATCTATTCCAGAACTGACACCATTTTCGACTGCTCTGCGTAAAGTTTAACGGTGACATGTGCAGGGAAACAGAACGATGATGAAAACCCACGTATTTCATGCGGAAGAACGATATCATATTTGGTGCACCCGAGTTACGCTAAACATGTTATCATGAGATCCGAATTGGATCAAGGGAAATCGTATTTACGCCCATGAGACGGGAGGTTTTTGGCTTAGATAATTGGGCTGCTCCAGTTGTCAGATTGTATTCAAATTAATTGAGAATGCTCGTATATCTCTTGTTTTGTGCTATGTGTAGTGCTACCTATTTTTCAATGCAATAACTAAGTTTTATGAATACCAGTTTGCCATATCTTGTGCTTAAGTTAGTGCCCAGAGCAACTATCGTCTAGACTGAGATACACGTGTGAAATATTTGAGTGTAATGATACCAAACATGAACCAGAGTTGAAATAGACACTTATTCGGCCCAACGGTTTCGTGTATGCAATATCCAATATGGAAAAGCTGAACTTTTCTATCTACTAATGACATTATGATCGATGATCAATAAAATGCTTATGATATTAGATCATTTTCTCTCGGTTCATAGGTTCAAAATCCATACTTTTTACCCTTATTTCGTTCAATAATTAGAAAACTTTAATTGATTACAACTTCCTTCCGGAGTGTTGGATGTTCATATACCGTATATTGATTGAAAGAATGAAAAAAATATAGAGATTATTTTACAAATCAACCAATTATTACTAATTTATGGGAGCGATTGAAAGTTAGACTGAAACAGATGAGTGATGGACTTGTGCCAGTTCGGTTTTCAAACGGTGGAGTGAACTCTAGGGCTAGTTGAGGTCCGCATACTGGGATTTACAATTTCTTCTCGATCACCGGAACCCTAGGTATGAGTCTATGCACAAACTATCAGCACAATCTTATGTGAAGAAACAAACGAAACCAGAGGTTCCCTTGTCACACGATCAACCTTCCGACGGTAAAACTCTAAGAACCTAATATGATGATCCCATGTTTGGTGACGGCATTTCGATTCCAACATTTAATGCAAGAAAGGCAGTATCCCAGTGATGTGATTGTATATCGCTGGAGCACACAAGCGACTATACTGCAGATAACTTTGTGATTGTCTGAAACGATATCAGTCCCTAACCGATTGGCTATTCACTCGGATCTGAGTGGCCAGTTTACAGAACTTAATGGTGAATCTGAGGATATTACACGGTATTCTTTTTATTTCGCTGATATGTGCTTATCGGACTCATTTTTGCAGGCTTGAAATTGGCAACTGGAGTTTAGCTCGTTTTTATTTATTTATATTTTACCATTCAACACGATTCAGTTAAGTTTCATGCAACTCCCATAGCTAAAATTCCAAAGACCATTTGTGGATTAGAAGAGATTTATTTATTCAGAACAAAGAAAAGAGTATGGGTAAATTAGTTTAGGCGGACGGAAACGTCTCATTAATGACGTCACAATGAAAATTTTGAAAAGCATGCAAGATAATTGATAAAGCAGTCAAACGGTAGATGCGCAATCTCACTAATTAGTACTTAGAATAAACAACCTTGTACCAGTCGTTTTTCTTTATTTTTGACTGTAGTGAGGAAACCGCGGAACGCATCATTTTGCACGTGCCGAACATACTCCTCACAAATGCAAGTAGTACCTCATTTTGCCAGTATTTCTTCTACAGATGTTCTACGTACCGACTGACAAACAGGTAAACGTTTTGTTCTATCCAACATCTTGAATTTGGTTTTTACTCACCGACAACTGCTCCCAAACTTTGTCAGATTGAGCCCACTGAACATTGAGAAGAGCGTCCCAAGAATGATGACGTGCTTTATTGATTTCCGGGAAATAAATCAATACGAACTGAGTTCTGGTCATTTGATAGTGGAGAGACCAGTTCTGTTCCACCCAATGACACGGGATAAGATCTTGTTGAATAAGAATACAGATTTTTGTACTTGACGAGAAAAAAACGGAGAAGACCAAAAATGACGAAGAAAATTTTGTACGATTGATTAAATCCACTGGTTTGGGCATGTACAAAGAGCTTGCTCACCCATAAAACTTGGTATCAAACTCCGAAACAAAGTGTAAGAAAGTGAATGCGCTAACTACATGCACAGTCAGTGTGAAACCAACAGCATTTAGGCAATTTTCTTATGACACCGGTGGTGAATTCAAACTTAATTGAAACAAATGTACGTTGCATTTACGGTTCTTTGAGAGGATGAAGTACATACTAAGACAGAGTGAATAGTCGTTCACCTGGCATTTCAGTTGCATTTCTTGTGGTAAATTTAGGAAAATGAAACGGGCTGGGACACAGTAAGACAATATTGCACAAACTCTGATGAACTACCTGTTAAATTAAAGTATATTGGGAAGAGAGAATAAATGAACTTAAAAAGATTTAAATCATGGTCAATTGTACGAATAATGCAACAGCTGAGTGGTCTTACAGTGTCGCGTGAGTAGGAAGAGGTAGGGAGAGAAGAAGAGTAGTAACCTGCCTTACGGAAAGTAGAGAGCGAGAGAAAGTTGGCAAAATTGTATATTTCCCCATTAACTGCAAACGATATAGGTAGAATAAGAATATTCCAATAGTTGTCCTCACTTGTTGACCTGTTGAAGAGATGATTTCTGTTCAATGCGCATCGTTTGTTGCAAACTCATTTTGGAAGAGTCCCTTTAACTGAGCTGTTTTGTGATTTGATCGAGATACTTAATCTAGATAGCTTTCAGATCGTGAATGCGGTATGGAAGAATAAAAAGCCCATTTTCATGTTTCGAAGAAAAGGGTGGTATATGTGTTCATATTACGGCAAACTCTGATTTTCCAAAGCCCTTTTTACTAAGTTTAATTTCCATCCACTCAATCTCATTCTCGGAAAGCACTCAGTTTGAGGTTAAAACCCATTTTGGTTTGTTTCCTATTCTCATATTGGCTTTAATCAAGCGGTTTGGCCATCAACCTTTCTTCCCTCGGAGAACGTATGTTCTGTGCCTCTTACGGCAGGCTTTACACTGTCCGGCTACTTTTCTCTGAAAGACTAAATTACTCTGTGTTCGATAAAACTTAAGTAAAAGTATCGACAGAATACATCTGCTGGAGTTTGCTGCCTGAACAATTCTCCGGAGGCGGTTATTTCATTGAATTTAAGGAGGTTCGGAAGCAGTCTTCCTGCACGGGAGACCTGATCTGGTGGAAGGCTTTAAGTAGACGTTAACAGATAGTCTACTGCGTTTCTCTTCATTGTTGCTCAGTCAAAATGACCAGACTAACTATCACTGAAGGTGATGCCTAAACAAACATGAATTGGCAATTCCGTTCAGCCGTTGTATGAGCTGGTTTGCACAGTAGTAACACACCCATACGATAGGTTCAGAGTCGAAGATACGGGCGACGTATAGGCACTAATGACAAGCTCTATTAAGAGCGAAACTGTAACCTAGTGCGTTCACGTGTATGGATGACTGAAAGAACCGAGGATTACGCGTGAAGGTGGAGTCTGAAAGATGGTCAGTTCGAATTGATATCGATTATTCCATACCAATACTCTCAAATAACTGAGTCAAATGTGAATAAAATCAGTATTTCCCAGATATACAGTAGATGAGTCATTGTTCGAGGTATCATCTGTTTATACTGTTGATACAATTATCATATCTATCACACTCAAACTGGTGCTCTTGTGACAGTTCGATAACTATTTTGCTGCTCACTATCGGTTGCTACTTACTGTATTTCCTACTCCAGATTTTATTCCTGGTATATCATTAATTTCCAACCGTTCCATGAAGACAGGGGCGTCCATTTTCAGACCTATAAAATCAAACTAGTTAGGCAAAGGCAAAGGCTGGGCGGTTCTTCGCACTAGTTGATCGATACTATACTATACTATAGTATGGTTACAGATGATGCCAGCTCAAACAAAGCTAAACTTGGGGTTTAAATGTGGATGCTTGCATAGCAAAATGTATGCGGAATATTGAAACACGGAGGAAATATAATTTAGTCCAAACTCATCAAAACACTCAAAACTGGCTGGGGGCATAAATGACTTGATGTAAATTAGAAAAGTTCGTGCGCCTAATCAAGGTTGGAAAGTTTGTTCACCGATCGGAAACTCTTTCGTTACTCCAGCTCGGGGTTTGAATAAATCTCATCCAAAGCAATGGCGGACAGTACAGTGAGTAAATCTAAAAATATTATTTATCGTGCTGAATTCATGTAATAAGAAGGCACGGAATGATTTTGACCATTGTACTTTGCGTGCAACGAGTAAATAAACGGAAATTTGTCCTGGTAAATCTTGCAGGAGACTACGGAAGCAGGTGTTGTGATTTGGATAATCTGATTGGGATCCGAATTTGGTTCGAATAGATTAATAACTTCGAAACTTCCTATAAAACCAATGAATAAGATGCAACCCAATGAGAAATATATATTTTGCGGAATATTCATTTTTGTCCTGAATTATCATCCCACAATCGGGGTTGCGAAATGCCCGCTAGAAAGAACTAATTGAAGTGAACAATACTAGTTCGTCTTCACAACGAACGTCCAGAAAGTGCAGCCTGAAGGAGCTACAATGTTCTATTGTGGTGGAATGAGGGTATTGTGTATGATTACCGTGGAGACAGTAAAGGATGAAGCATATAGCGATCAAACGCGATGCATAGGACACCCACACTAATAAAAATACTTGTAAGTCACGTTTAGTTACTTATTTTATGTTCTGCGAGAGGAAGATTTTACTGCATACAGATAAAGCAAAACATAGAAATTAAACAGTCTAGTAGGTATCAGTATGTCTGAAAGGACGTTTTGCGCAAGATAAAAATTTCCCGAGTGTTATCGAAAGGCTTCGGAGAACATCATATCATTTGTTCATCTTTTGATATTTAATTTCTCACTACTTATGAGTAGTTAAAGGGTAATCATGTTTTGATCGCATCCAACAAAACAACACTCCTCATTTGCAGGCACGATCGACGGGCCCGAAATAATCAATCCGCTCTCTGTATCTGCCCATATAATTATGAATATTATTCAATCATGCTATGAAAAAAAATAATATGCAATTTTAAAAGCATTTCAACTTTTTTGGTAGTTGAAATCAATGTAGGGCTAATTTATTATCCAATAACGACGAAGATAAGGATAATGGTATTGGAAATATTGACTGTTTGGGCTAACTTTCCGGGCAGTTCTCAAGCTGTAACTTTGTGACGCTCTGGTCTTATGCAGTGGTTATTGGGTGTTTGTGGAAAAGGCACAAACGCGTAAGTTCCAGTTCAGACCGTTGTGTTGTCATTTGGCTACATTTATTATTATTGTTATCAATATTCAATGTTTGCTTTGTATTTTCTGTAAGTGGAACAGGATGTGAATGAGCAGTAAGCAACTTTGTCTCCAGGAAATTTTGATGCTATTTTCCGTGCCTTTGTTAATCCGTCTGGTTCGTCCGTCAACAGTTTCACGAAAGGTGACTGTCTTTTTATCATAGATTTTCAGCTTAATGTTTTGTTGGAAACGGTATTGTTTTTCCCCTACTCACGTCTGCTCTCAAGGCGAATCGACTCGGGATTGGATGACTGAGGCGAATCAGACATCTATCATCCGATCAGTCAACCGGAGTATCAAGGACGCGATCACATATGCCCAATTGAACACATATATTTGCGTATTGCCTCACGATCAATAGTATCCTCTTACTGTCGTTTTCTCAGCCGTGTTCTCTCTCTCCAATCGTTGGGGGCTAGTCAAGGGCGTTCGTATCGATCATACGTCCTGGCAAAATATAGCACCAATGTTTTTAGTTCTTTTCTATCACTTCACAAGCACTGATGATGTCACCTCGGCTAGTGATGAAACGTTTGCAAACATATTGTCAAACTCGGCGAACAGGCGAAATGGAATTGTTCTGTCACTGTTTGGATACGATTCATCTTTTTGGCAGAAATCTGTCGTCAAATAGGAAATTCACGTCTGGTCCAAAGGATGGTGACAGTTCTTTGATGTTTCCTCTTCGGATATCGCGAACTGGCTTACATATAAATTCTGCAGCGGCATTACTGGGTAACAAGAGATGCGCATTTTACCACCAGTAAATCTAATCGCGTAGAACAGTATTCATCATTCCAAAAGCTTCACGTGACGAAATTACATTAAATTGATATGCATGAGGAGTACCCAGTTGATATTCTTTATTATTCATATTCAGTTGACCTCAGTTTATGAAAAGGTTTGCATAGAGAAAGGAAAAATTATTCGAATGAATTTAGCACAGCGTCAAAAGTATGTTCAGTTTATCAGTTTATTGAAAGCATTGGAAGAACCACGATTCACAATTTCCAGATAGAGAAAGTGGCACAAAAAGTTCAACACATTCCACCGTAGCTCTGTTAATGGTTAACATTCTGTGGCAAGCGATAAGCTATGAAACCAAAATTTTCTAATATTTGCTGCGAAATCGCACTCTTCATTAAAACAAAATTGGTCCCCCCTCGGTTTGAGACTCCTACTCGAGTGGCTTGAATGTACACATCAGCCGGTAAAGGCTTTTGCGGGTGACGAACAACAATCATCTGAGGAGCGAGGATTGAGTGAGTGCTGCAGTGGTGTTTTTATTGAGGCACGTAATGGGGTGCTATCAGGTGTGGTGATTAGATCAGTCTCCAGCTAGATAACCAATGATCTTCTTTTGTACATATTATTTAATCGCCCTCATTTCTTTCAATAAACGAAGTACGAACTACCATTCTTGTGGCCTTTTCCTCGCGTCTCAGTTGTGTGGAACATTCTGTGTTAGTGCCGTTGCGATTCAGTGCTTCCGTGATCTAGTCCGTGGTAGCTGATTCTAGATTCGTGTCCTGTGATTCCTGTTGCGTGACTTGTGTTCCGAGTTCCGTGCGTAATACTACTGCTACTACCACAATTATTACAGAATTGTAGGCATACATCTAGGTGATCAGGATTTTTTGTTTGGGATTTGTTTCCGGAGATGGAATAGATGATGGGGACAGTCACATTTGATTTGGTCACCAATGAAGCTTATCGCACTAGTCCAAGTCCAATTCCCCAAGGCGGTGCCTGGACGTTGATAGTTGTTTATTTTAAGAACAGCATCTGGTAGAGTAACTAAGATTACGCAGAACGAAACATTTAAGTTAAAACGATTGGTCAGAATTTTTGTAGTCGTTTGTTCATCAAAGCTTGTCAGCCTGGTAATCTGTTTGTCCGTTCTCTTGTTGCTGCGGTAAATCCTTTAATCCACTCGCGGATGCCGTTGGAAGCCACCAAAGGCTTCGTGGTACGCGTAAACTACTCAAAATGTACATTTTTAGCTGAAATGTGAGCATATACGCTTACACAAGTTATACAAATACAAATTCATTGTTTTATAAACAAAGTTTAATGCTGCTTTTACTGCTAATTTGTTGCTTTACCACTAACGCACCATTAACCGTTGACTAAATCGAAAAATCGTACATTTTATTGGTCTTTGTCTAACAAAAGCAAAAACGGATGTGGATATTATTACAGATATGTTGAGTCTGATGTGGGCAATATCATGTTCAATCTTCTGAAGGGGGCCAAAATAACTAGGATCACATCTGATGAAAGTCAGAAAGTTGCACGAGTCTTATCAATACCTGTATTATCATGTGATGGTTGTCATTCTGAATAAGCGGCTCGACGTTATTTCTCAGCGCCAATTTGCTCGGGTCTTCAATTTCGAAATCTGCATCCACTACTGTTATTTTACCCTAATTTGTTCACTTGTTTCGGCACATGCATTGAGTTTTACGGTTTAAGAATTCTATGATGAGATCTGTTTAGATTAATTCAAAAGTGGTCCTAAGCCAATTTGCCAATCTGTTGTAGTTTCTTTCATTTTTTATGGTAACTGTGGTTTTCCACTTGTAATGAAAACTAACAGATGTTTCCCACAATAAATGCTCCAGACTTCTTCTAAGTATAATTTCCGGCACTTTGCTTGAAACCTGTTACATTTATGTTCACATAGACCGATAACAGCGTATCGAATCAGTGGACAACGATTTGGCTTTAACTATTTTCGATGCAACCAGGTTCCTCTGTTCAAAACACAACTCGAGTGCTAACCTAGACCGACGATTTACCCAGAAGGGTACTTTGAAGCTTTGCATCTACAGAACAAATGCTTCTGTCAAACCGTTTTACGTGAGCAACTTTATATTCCTATTCACTTGACTGCAATCCGGCAGAGAGATCGTACTTCATTAAACGAAGTATTGTCTGTTGCTACCCCAACACTACTTACTACAGTGATAGTTAACCGTCTTTTGCCGGTCGTGTTGGCTTGCACATCTGATTCCATTGAAACAGACTGTGATTAGGTGACACAAATCTCATTTTGCAGCTCGGGGAGTTGATTTGAGACGAACAGGCCTTAAAAGATCATTGCGACGATTCTGCATTACCGGATGTTACTCGATAAGCTTACCTGATGTGTGGCAAGGACAGCGAAATCAGTTGTGGGCTTTTGCGGAATTTTGTCCAGTATTTCAAATATTACTCAGTAGAAAAAAACTAATTTTTGACTGTCTCTTATCATCCCGAGGATGTGTCACTTTACTAGATCATATGTGTGAATAAAGATTGTCGGATATTCTCCCTGGAAATGTGTTGCATCTTTATGCATTTTCCGTTAGATCTGGATTGAAATTAAATTCATATTCACTCTTTTCCGGTACTCATGTCACCTTTATGGTCAACACAGCATCAATAGCACAAATAGGTTATATGAAATGTTTATGAATAATCATAAATAAAACATAAATTTAAGTTGGGAATTCCGCACTTACAACTGTGTGAAGTACGCTTGACGATTTTAATACCAAATATGATGACCCGGACAATACAATCATTACCAAAAGATGATTACATTTTTTGTCTATCAATGTGTTTTTTTTCATTCGCCTTTACTTTCCCCTGATAATTTTAAGAACAAGTTTCCAAAATCCTCGATTTGTAGTCATACGTCCCTTATATCTTATGAGGAACTACCTGCAGAAAGTTATGAATTACAGCTCGGGGAGTTGATTCGAGACCGACAGGCCTCGATGAATCATTGGGATGATTCCGTGTTGTCAGATAGTACCGAATACATATACCTGACAAGCGACATGGATAGCAGAACTTTTCCTATGCTTCTGGAAAATTTTGCCCAGCCGCTCATATACTATTGATTAGAAAAACTATAGTTCCACCAGGGCAGCATCATGAATCGAGCGAACTTGTTTTATTTCCATTCAAGACAGTACCGGTTCATCTGCGGTACGGCCAAAAAGTGCTGTACAAGTTGGAAACAAGTACGAGATCGGGATCATTTTCAGTTTCAACAGAATCTCTGACCTATTTTCTGGATTCGTAAATTCAATAAAACCTTGCAGGTAAATTTTGTTCAAGTACAAACACGTTTCCGGTAGTTCAGTTGGTGTGTGCGTGTTAAAATACGACGGCGCCTAATCAACCTTGTCTGATCACGAAAACGCGTAGTTGATTGGGACAGGATTGAGGTTTGACTCACGTTCCGGTTCTTCGACCTAAAATTATTACGATTTTAAGCGTGGCATGCTATAAGATAAAAGCAAGTCTAACACAGCCTAACCAATACTTTTTACTCATTGGTAGTAATCCACACTGGCTTCCTTCGTTCACAGTATCACCTGACAAATTTGTATGGCATATTGCCTGTTATTTCGACTGCCAAAATGATGGGTAAATCAGTCCAAACCTGCTTTGGTAGAAAGTAACGGGGCTGTTGCAGTATACCGGTTTCGGTCATTATTCCATCTTCTGGGAGGTCGTGTTGTTGAATGGACTAACCACCTCCGCGATAGTGGTGACCTTTGGATTCCGTCATGCCATTTTAAACTAATATTATATTGCACCATTTCTATGGATCGGCTTCATGTGTAAAATGTTCAGGGTGGTGGGAAGTCTTAAAAAGCATGAATGAAATTTTTTATTGATACAATACGCAACAGTAATATGGGGATATGAAGTAGTTACACCACAAAATGTGGTAATGTCACGTGTGGCTACGGTTCTGAACTTCATCCGCCCCCCAGCCTCTCATGTCGTCGTGAAATGCGTCCCACAATTTGTACAACTTGAAAGGGGAAAAGGAGGGGAGGCTGTTAATCCTCAGTCGACATTTAGTTACACAACGTTGGCTACTTTCGGTTTCACACTACACACGCCGATTCGTTTTAAGTTCACTAGTGGTACCTATCACATTCGCTTCTCTGAAGTCTCTGTGCGCTGTCGCACCATCATGACAATGCAATCGATTTAATATTTGTGTATGGTTGTTGATGGTCATATCACGCCAAGTAAAGTAAAATAAAGTAAAGTAAAGTCAATTATTCGCTTCCGTTTGATAGGTATTAATTTTCTTTACCACAGATGAGTTCCAAATTTGGTGCATTTCCCACCTGAGTTGATGCACAACTAAAAATTTGTTACACATCCAGACCACATTTCTTCACAGTCCTGAAACGCGCGCCTCTAACCAACTCCGATCGCCGTATCTGAGACATGTATCCAGTAGTACACAATAACACAAACCGGTACACCGGTTTAAAAAGATCGTCTATGATAATGAATTCAGGATATCGTTCATCGGAAGACCTAGACTACTTGTCCAGATTTGGAGCAGATTTTCCGCACCTCCATATCAGAACCCATCAGTAGTACAGAGACATTTTCGCCTTGATCAGTGTTACCCTCATGAGACTAACTGCATTTGTACGAGAGGGTATCGGTAAGCATCAATTAAGAAGTTGTGCCGGGGGAACGACCAAGCTTGTCAAACAAGGACAGAGAACCCAAGCCAAGAGGCTTAGATGTTTCATCACATCTGAAGTTACCCATTTGAATAAGTTGCTTTTTGGTGTTATACTAGGGAAGTTTATTTGTCCTAACAAGCGGAGAGCTATGGAACACCGGCGTAGAAACGTTAATAACTACAAAATGTCAGTCGTTTAGGTTGAGAGACTCACATTTGAGTTCCACCCGCTATCAAAGTGTTGAGCTCTGACCGATCTCAAAAATAATTCCACGGTACCAAAAATGATCGAATCTGCCATAGTCGTGGAAACTCAATATAAAAGTAGCTTATGGCCCAGACAAACTATCAACCTTGATCTTGATAGAACTTACACATTTTAAGTTCCACCAACATGCAAATGTCTAATAAGTGCCGAAATTTTTGACTCTTGGAGACCGACCAAGATAAATGCCGTCCCCGAAAAGAACCCCGGAAGAATACGGTCTTATCAATTGTACATCAGTAATACCCAAGTGATCTAATATTATGTTACCCTTTTAGAGGTTATCCCAGAATTCGCTTGAGCTGAAAATCATCAATTTACCTGTTGCTCTTCGTATTGCAGATTTGAGACCACCACTTACCTCGTTCATTTATTAACTTTAGCTCTGAACGGGAAGTTCAGGACCGTTACAACTGTCTTTAGATAAGTAAAAAAGTATTTGGTAATAAAAATCGATCGGTATCACACATTCGACTTGCCAAAAGTTGTGTTAATCCAAACGTATGCTAGTTGATTCACGATTACTTCATAGATGCAAGACATTTTACAGGTTTCAACGATAATAAAACTTATACTTACCTAACAGGCCTTGGTTTTCCCGCGTGATCTTTTCAATGCACGTTCAATCGAACCGGCTGCGTATAAAACAGACTTATCTCACCTCGTTACTTATTTCACTTTATCCGGTTCTAATCTTAATCTCTTAAATTGCATTGAATTTATTTTTACTTCAAACCGTCCCCCCTCTTTCTCTGACAATGTACAGATTCAAGGAAAGCCAATGAGCGAGGTCAGTCATTTGTAAGTAAATATCGTGGGTCTCAACACACCCAAACTGTTACTCGCAAGCAGAAAGTTCTGACCTTTTAGATAAGAAGATGGCGATAATAGAAGCTTTTGTTCATTAAGATGTTCTCCCTATACCAATGTACTGCTCACCTGGTTTGCTGGAAATTGCTTTCAAGCTGCTGAGGAGTAGCCTGTCAATGGTCAGCCGTGTTTCCCCAGCTCTGTTATCATATCTGATTGACAACACATGTATGTGATGATCATATTTCGATGTGCTTGGAGTTTGCTGACAATATTCTGTCTGATTGCACCCATCCTTTACACATTGACCTACGTGAGTGCAAATCTCACCCCTCCACTCGTTCCAAATACCAACTCATTCCATCTCGGATATCTATCTACATTAACTCCTTGGCACTCTACCTTGCTCGGAGATTGACCGAAAAGGAGTGTTCATTTTGAACTTTTTATTACATTTAGTGGTTTATTTATTTATTTACTTTTGATATCCCAATATTTTCCCTTTATTGCTAGTATTGAATAGGTGATCTCTTTTTGGTTGAAAGCTTGGATACAACTCAGTAAAGCTCCACTGCAATACAATACAATACAACAATATTTCATTTTGATTGATGTGAACTGAACATTGAACTTCACTCTCGCGCATAATCCTCAGTTCAACGATTCAATCGTACATTCTAAAGCACTAGACTCGAGTTCTGTTCTCATTAGAGCTCATCAGTAATGCGTATCCACCTGCCCATTCGGAATTCGAACTCTGGACCCATCGCATGGAAGGCGTGTGTGTTACCATTGTGACAGCCATCTCATACCATGGCTGAACCAAATTTCCAATTCCTGTTTATTCAGGTGTCGTCTTCTGTGATGGTGACATCTCATTTGTTAAACATTCTTCATTGTTTGAAAATAATCCCACGTTGTTGTTTCAGAACGTGAAGCATCCAACTCCGATAAGGCTGTAGGACTTTAAACCAAATTAAGCTGAATGATGTTTCAGACTGGCCCCTATATTCGTTCTCTTTCACCAAATGCTCCAAGTGTCAGAATGTTTTGTGAACGTCCTATTGATCAACGAATCATATCACAAGTAAGTTATCCTCCGTTTCTGCTAATTATGAACTCATATAAACATGAACAAGGAAATATATCTCGTGTCACACTATCCCATAACTCATCTTGGTCCCTTCACGTTTAGGAGAAGTCAAAAGCTGTCATGTTTCTCATTTCGACCGAGAATATTTTCCGTTCCACAACATTTGGTTGATGCATTTATGAATGTATGCATAATCACCTTCCCCAACCCAAGAGTTGCACTACTCCACACGATTCCTAACACAATCCTAGATAAAATGGTATCAACGGAGACACACTTGTGGACTGTTTCATTGACATATTCCTTGGCCTGGATGTGAAAGTTTTATTTCCAAAACACTCTCAGACACGTAATGGTTTATTACACAACGAACTTTCTAAGTTGTACCTATATAACTACAATAGTTAAAGTACGCTCCGATCACGAATTACGAATCGTGTATCAGAAATCACGAACTCCATGTAAGCACTGAATCACGCTTACACTAGCAGGACAGTATCTCACGAAACCGAAACACAAGGAAAAGGCCTCAGGAGTAGCAGTTCATTCATCGGGAGGAAACCATGGGGTTCAAATAATATGTATAAAAGAAGTTGATTGGTTGTCCAGGCCTCTACCAATCGTGGGCTCGCATTCCTGGTGTCGTGGAGCTACTGTCTGGTCTGCACTGCTTCTGACTGGTCGCTACAATCGGCCTATGGTTCGTAACGCTTAGGCGCTTTGCTGGCGTCACTTTGGAAGCCTCACCGTTCACAGTTGTCCGGAAAATGTAACATGTGGCCCCGAGATTTGCGTCATCCCGTAGGCTAGGATCACCTCAATAACCCACACGCTGATAGCTCAAACTTTCATTTACTCGTAACTCGTTATACCGTATGTTCTGTTTTGTCTCATTTCCCACGTGATACGGAACCATATTCCATGAAATTCCTTATTTCACTTCAAGCCTAAATCTGACACAGTTCAATTCCTTTTCGTCGTATTTTGTAAACCCTCTGTCCACAAATAGGGTGTAAGAATAGGAAAATTTTCTCTCCAGGGTGCAAAAAACTACTACTGACTCGGTTTGCCAAGAACAGTAGATATGCATTAAAAATAGATTGAGTGATTAGTTTGGTTAAGTGCGCCGGCGCACATAAAATTCGATTTATCGACTAAATAATTACTGAGAACGGCTGAATTATTGTTGCTTTTCATATTAAAATTGTCTAATAATCAACTGTGTTCAATCAATCGTAACCATTGTATTCCCCGGAGGCATCACGTGACTCGTAATAGCAAACAAATCACTTTCCTGCAAAGAGTATCAATAATTACCTAAAACGTACAGACACTCGTAGTTGCGTGACCAGTTCCGATTGAAAACACGTGTCCATTCCCGAGAAGCTGACGTAGTATTACGGCCTAACCAATAAATGCCTCATCTGAGCGGTATTGTTACGCAACTACGCAGTAAAACATTAGGAGGACCATACGGATCGGTCTGGAATATGTATGTTTTATGTAACCATCGGATTCCCTAACTTCCACCAAATTTCCACTCGCCTCATAAATATCTTGTAACGTCTTCATCCTTCTTGGGGGGGGGGGGGGGT
>UZAN01039714.1:65227-93047 GCA_900618425.1 Echinostoma caproni
CATATTCCGAGTGGTCTCAACGATCGGATGACCTAACAATCATGTGATCATTGAGAATTCCACATCCGGTCCCAAGATGAACTTAGCCCCAAATAACCCATGAGGTTATTTTCCCTTTCCCGATACATTTGTTTGCGTTTTTTATGGTTGAATACTGATTTATATATAAACAACGTAATATTTATTCTGATGTATTTGGCATGACTACGAATCACTGAAAACGAGCTTGTTCACCACTCCTATTTGAATAAATTAAGGAGCAACTTATGCATTTTTCCGGGGATGAATATAACTTAAAAATTTGAATAATAATAATAATATTACGGAAAACAATGGGCATATTGTTTCTATAGTACACATGAATTTCATCACAATTTTGGAGTATTCAATCACCACCATCAAAAGTGGATGAGAACTTGGTTTACGGGTAGATTTTCCAAGTTAACCTCTCACGGAGATCGGCATTCTGCACTGTTTTACAACTTTCATCGAGTTTATTTCAACCGAAAATCGATCAGATGCTGGATTCATGAAAACATAGCACTTTGAAAATAGTCTGATTTCAATTCGTTGCTGCATACGACAGAAACACATCAGCCGAGTGGGACGGGAACAGAAGCAGTCACGTGGGTTGTCAAAATAGAGTAATATTCTTCTTTACACAAGAAATACAGATGAGATCGGCATCAGTAGTAGTTCTGTGCAAAAAAATCACATTTCCGCCAATCATCCAAAACAATAATGCTTGGCATCTGACAGGAATAAAGAAATCCTTCAGTGTGGCCAAACGGAATCGATATGGTTAAAAGTCTTTTATAGTGCGAATGAAAATTCATTACCGAGGTTCTGGTAGTCCGTACCCTTGACACGATGTCAATTCATCTTTTATCGGAATCTGTATGGTATGTACAACTTTCCACCCAGACGGAGTGCTCTCCATCAGTCGTTCCTCATTCATGACAAATTGCTCGACCAAAGTGGAATTGGTGCTTTTCACCGAGTTCGATCGCATGGGACAGTGTCGAATGAATGCGTACTTATCGGCCAAAGTGTAACACGGAACTCGGGCATAAGCGGAGCCGATTTCGAATACGTGCGAATAGCCAAATGTGACACAACTGCTTCGCATCTGATAAACGGCACGTAGATATTTCGGGATGTTAGATGGTGCCGGATACCACGCCTTTCCAAATGGACGGTAGATGAGCGGGAAAATGGCCGAATTAGGGAAACACACTCCGTGACCCGGGTGAAATAAATGAACACAGGTGTGAGTCGGCCCGACACGATAGTAACCGATATCGAGAAATGGCCAAGCCCAACCTTTGTCAGAAGTCACACGACTGAATTCTAAATCCAAATCACTTTGAGAATCATTCATTGGTTTAGTGAACAATTTATCACGTTCCCACATCGCGTACCAACGGTATTCCGGTCCCAACTGTCCGAGCATTTTCTGTATTGTGGGTCGCAGATCCGCATCGGCCAGTACATCAATATCGTCATCCCACGGTATGAAATCATGATGATGAAATGAACCGACCAGTGTACCACCGTTCAGCCAAAATCGATCACCGTAGCCGTGAGAAAACATCATGTCCGAAAATATGTCCAACAGTTTTCGAGATAGAGCGATCTGTCCTCTGGTCATGACCGGTTCAAACGGTTCAGGGAGCTGCCGGATTTTGCCGTCTAAAAACCAAGACCCAGCGGGGGATTTGGCTACGACCGGCTTAGGCCAATGAATCCTAGTCAGGTTTGGTAATGCTTTTATTGCAGTCAGGTTTTTGTATGGTTGTACAAGGAAGTAATCAAGCAAGGGAGGGGTATCATTGATGATTGATCGTGATTCCGAGCACCTCAACGACGCCGAAGGGATATAGAATGAACCCAGACTGAGGAGTTCCGGGTCCAGATCGGGACTGGTTAGTTTGTCTATCGTTCGTCCAAGAAGTAGAGCGGCAGTCACGAACAGTGTGATCCGCATTGTACGAAGCAGATCAAGCCAGGTGCCAGCAGCCATCTGAATAACGAACATAGAGTAGTGTATGAGAAATGGAATCAAAATTCAAAGATTTCCAGACGACATTTAACGTTTCTGTAATGTTGATTAGGTGGTTTTGTATCATCAAACTTAGTTGCATATATGATGACTTTAACTGTAAGAGAGTGAATATAATACAAATGTTTGTAAATGGCAGAAAATAAAGAGAAATCTTCTACGTGTACATTCGTCTATCAGTTCCCATTACTCGTCCAGTCACGTGACACAGCTGTTCATGATAAACACTGATTAATACTCTTCCAATCCGTATTGTTCGTGCACCAGCTTGACCTAGTTTTAGGTCATCGTTTAATCGATTAATGTACTCTCACGATCATGCATCAAATCGTTAACCCGAATCCGATCAGCACGCTCTCTTGTGTGTTGTGATTTCCTGTGTTGGCCTACAGGCCCCAAAAATACTGTGCATAGCGTCGCGATTGGAATTCGATGTTAATAAAAATTTAATTTTTAAATTCTTTTATTTATGATGAAGTCTTTGTATTTTTTTCAGATAAGATGTCCTTTTATTTCCTTTTTCTATTTATTGAATATACAAATGTACAATCAACTTTCAGGAAGGGGCTTGCGGCCATAAAAAGGCTGCCTGGGGAAAATACAGATATATCGGGAAGACGGGCGGTGGCGGTGGAGTGGTTTGAACCCGGGACACCCAGTAACTAATTATTGCTTGATCCATTGCTTCGTTCTTACTGGGGTTTATCAGAGCGAAATAACCATTTTCTCCTCTCCCATAGGATCAGGAGCTTAAAATTTTGACCATGAGCTACTCTATCTAAGAGGAAGAAGCCGAGCGTACGATAAAATTGATAGAGTTCGATATTTTCTTTCTTTTCTCTCGGCTAGTTCAGAGATATCTCTTTTTTGAGATTCCATTAATCGTCTTTTCACTCAAAAAGCTTTATTCCTTGTGAAACCGAAACTTAATTTCTTTGAATAAATGTAGAAGAAAAACTGGAACATTTCTTGGTGGGAGAGCTTCGATTGAAGATAAGAGTATGTCATCTGTGTCTCCCTTTGTTGCTGTCGGTCAAATATGACCTGACTACCACTGAGGACAACACCTGAACAAACATGAATTAGAAATTTGGTTCACCCATTACATGAGATGGTTAGCACAGTGGTAACGCACACGCGTTCCATGCGATGGGTTCGGAGTTCAAATCCCGGACAGGTTCGTGGATAGGCACTACTGGTGAGCTCCAATAAGGGCGGAACTCGAGTCTAGTTCTTCCGAGTGTATGGTTGAATCGATCAACTGAGGATTGTGCATGAAGGTGAAGTTCGAAGGATAGTCAGCTCAAATAAAAAGTCAATTATCCCACATCACTACTCACGAGTAACTGTGAGTCAAATGCTAAATATTCTTAGTTTTTGATTTTTTTGAATGACTCATAACTGTTTCTAATGCTCAGGATGAGTTGCTTTAGGAAATCGATATGTGCAGATATGCCTCCGTAATACAATATTCTGATTTTATTTTCTCCACTGACACAATACAGCGTTTTAATATCAAGCTTTAGGTAAAACCCAAGGATCCATAGTCACCGAGTTTTGTTTTCTGGCCTTGAATCAAAGTGAATAATGAGTCAAATCAAAACGCGTCGAACGGTCAACAATTGTTGAAGAATGATTGGAGAATGAACGAATTTTTGTGATCATGTGCCGTGAATTTAACCGATTTGTTGGTGTCAAATGTTGCAACGTGAGTAAACTGATGACAGTACAGGTGTTGATCAAACTGGTTGTTGTGATTCAGGCCTACGAGATGACGCCTACCCTGGAGCGGTGCGTCGACGTTTTCGGACACATGCGATCACTCAAATGTGAAAGGTGACGTCAATGACACGCCTACGGCTTCTAAGTACACGCCATAGGTGGTTCGTGCCAGCCAATCCGATACGGTGCAGACAGAGGTAGAATCATGCAAGCAGTACTGCAATATAATTGGAGGAAGCCTAGTCGATTTGGCATGAAATTTACCAAGTTAACTGTTCAGCAGCATTTTCCACTTTCCCGTAGTAGAAACTGTTGCTTTAACTTTCGAACTACTGCAATTTGTATTGCGACACCCAAGATGGCGTCAATTCAAACGGCGAGGCAAGAGCACTAAGAACACTACAGTGGAGAGAAAAGTTCGAAATAAACATTGTTTGCCGATGCTACTGATACATACCCACGATATTTGAAACGGAAATGTATTGCTAAAAGGTGACGCATGTTCCACGATTTTGATCAATACCTGTAATGTTGAGTGCTTGTGCTGATTCGCTTGAGACTGCTAATGTACTCACTTCTATAAATCGAGTGGATGGAGTTTAAGAACTAGGCTTCTTCTTATTTTGTTAACTACTCATTTCTGTCAGGGCTTTAGAAGCAAAACAATGTACCGTTTATTTTATATAAGGGCATCCATTTGACTTGAGATGTTCAGTTCGTTTGCAATGAGACGGTGCGATTAAACTGCTACTGGTTTAACCTAAACTGTCATGTTCTGCATCCATATGGACAGTGGTAGCTGTGATTGTTAATTTACAGTTTGGCGCTGGCGATCTAGCAATTTACTTTACAATTACAACAGTCTGGATGCCCAGTATTCGAATTCGACAATCGACTCTCGTGTGTGCTGCCGCTTGCTCTAAATTTATTATTCCTCACTGTACCTAATAAATGAAATGATAATTAAAAAATGCCAAAATTATATTTTTCGTTGCCTGTATGATGATTGACTGGTTTAGGTCTCCATATTTGCTACCATTATCTTTCAACCCAAAACGTTAACGATTATACTTGTTTGCACTGAACCAGGCTTGTATTGAAATTAGCAGACTTAGTTACCACTAGAATTGTGGTAAGTCTGTCAAAAAATGAATGGAGGGCTGATTGATCCAACCACGATATGGTCGCTAACGTAAACGAAACTCATTTGAAAAACGTATTGTGAGACCGGCTAAATTTTTTAACAGCAAACTGAGTAGGTTGTGAGAGTTATAATGAAATGGAACAAATCGACGCAGTATTTGAACGACTCTTCTCTTTTCCCACTCCGTAAGCTCAACAAAAGAAGGATGCAAGTGCGGTGCGAACTTGATTTGAATCAGGTGGCCACGTGCATACAACACACACAGAATGCGCCATCGGTAGACTGATTGACCCAGTTGATGGACATACACTCGTGAGTGAATGCATACAACCACACACACTGTAACAGCGCGAGTGACCTTCAACCTTGTCATTGTCTTGTTCGCTAATGGCATGAGCTTGCGCACTCATTCGGTAGATTCACGTGTTTGCTTTCGAATGTAGCATTGCGCGTATTGAAATGATTGCTTGCGTACCAAAATACAGGGAAATTATGCACCTACCGTGTATTTTTATTTTTATTATATGATTTTACATTTTTATTTTATTTTATTTTTACACACAAAAAACTTAATGATCTTCACGAGAATGAGCCTTGTTCCCGGGATTCCTCACCCGATTGCAAAACCGCACTAACTGAAACAAATTGAAACATTACAACTCATTTATTAAAAGGTCCATTGAGTTTTTCGAGCAGGTATTCTATAGTAAAAGTTTCGAATGCGTTTTGCTCCAACTCATCCTCAAGATAAATTATTTATTCGAGTTTCAATAATTTTACTCAGTATTTTTTTCAGCATTGCAAAAAACCAGATACCCGGTTCTGTGTACTTTATTATTTCATAAATCTCACTCTCTGCGAGCTCATCGAGTCCCCACATTGAAGCGACTGAACCCTTTTGCTATTCAGTTATGTTTACCCGGCTTGATGCATGATGCACAACACTTGTACCCGTATTGACCGAAAACACTGTTTGAGAATTTGAGTTATGCAATCAACAGAGATTGTTGAAGAGGAGTAAAACAGTTGGATCTATTTGTTGCAGTAGTTTCACTGAGCACATTTCAAACAAAACCACAGAGTGGCCAGCAAGCTCGTTTTCAGATATCTTCGTATTCATGCCAATACATCTCAAAATATATTTGTCACTACTTGTGAATAAAACTGTCTTGGGAAAATAAAACCTCATCACATTCCATCCCAGATTACTAGAAACGCTTTTATGTGATTTTACCTCTTTAATGTATATTTACCTTCCTATTCCGATTGATTATTTAAAAGATCTTATCATTGTTTGCACTGAGAACATACGTTTTGAATTTAAAAGAACAGCGCACAAACAAATTGACAGTGTAGAAATGGGCTGAAAGCCCCCCCCCCAACATTAGCTGATGTATTTCTAGGAATGGTTAAAAGACGATTGAATGACAATATTTCAATGACTGTTTTATCATATTTTGATATTTACCGACACTGATCATTTTAATATGATTTCAACACCATTTAATACTATTCATCCCAATCTCTCTGTTTACCTTGAGGAGGGAAAGGATGGCTGTTTGAATTTCGTAGATGTAGAAATTACGAAGCGATCAGATGGTACCTTTCAAAGATCCGTCTACCGGGAGACTACATGGAGTGGAAAATACTTATAATTTGCCACTTTTGCTCCTGTGGTTCACGAAAGAAGTCTAGTGAAAACTCTGTTCCATCTTGCCCGGAATATTTGCTCCCCTGACACTGCCTAAGAAGAAGTGACCTTCTTGCGAAGGTTGCTACTGGATAACGGTTATCCAGAGAAATTTATTGATGTGCACAGCGGGCGAAAGACACTGGTTGATCCCGTCTGCGAAGTACCGAAGAAGAGTGTCTTCCTGAGACTCGCCTTTAAAGGTGTTCATATAATGAAAAACGTGCGTCAAAAGCTCAAGGCGGCATTGTATCGAACGCTTCCTCCTGCACAGCTTCGACTGATAGCGTATACCTGAAGACTACATTCAGACAATCGAAAACAAAACCAACCGAACAGTTCTGCTTCACATATCATCTACCAGTTCACCTGCAGTTGCGGTGACACATTGACAGAACGAATCGGCCCCTGGCACAGCGGACGTCTGAACACATTCCCAAGTGGTTGATACAATTGATGACGTAAAAATCTCACAGGTCAAACAAACTGATACGAAAAATCCAGGGTCATCAATCGCAAAACATGTCATGGCAACTGGACACATCGTTGACCCAGAAACGTTTCCATCATGAGACCGAAATTCAGAATCCCCACGATCATAGAGTTTGCCTGTTCGCTCATCCGATCATCGAGGTTACTCGTGATGCGATATGTGTGTAGGGGTGCGGTGGGGTGGGGTGGGGTGGAGGGGGAGGGGGAGCCAGGGAAGGTTCAATGTTTGCACAAATTGTTTCTTTTTCGCACACTGAGGACAGTGGTCAATCCGATTTCCGGTCTCAAGATGATGGGATGGTCTAGTTATGTTCGGAAAAAATAACGGAAACTCTGCTCAAGCTTTCAATTATTAACAAACCCAGCGTGTAAACAAATACGCGATTGCCAATCCATCCAAATGAATTTCACAGGGGAATTTCCCCTGACAGGAGTTCAAAATATGTCCAACTTCTACAACCTGGGATATATACACGACAAGTTGAGAAGCGGTTGTA
The DNA here is from genome assembly GCA_900618425.1 of Echinostoma caproni. Classification (NCBI taxonomy): domain Eukaryota; kingdom Metazoa; phylum Platyhelminthes; class Trematoda; order Plagiorchiida; family Echinostomatidae; genus Echinostoma; species Echinostoma caproni. The sequence continues at coordinate 72,835 of UZAN01039714.1, forward strand.
CTAAATTGGTGCTGGAGGTTAAGTGGAAGTTCCAAAAGAATGAGTTACAAATGACGCCGGAAGTGAAGGATACCGAAACTGAAGTAAACAGGACCTCTGGAATATCAGGATTTCTGTAGAAAAAACAGCTTAAAAGAGTGCTGTGGGTGAAAATATCTGGGGTGCAGCTTCCATTTCTGCAGTCGGGTGTTTCAAATCACCAAATGACTATTATACCATGCCACTTCGAATTACTGGCCCACTATAAAGACCGATTGATGCTCTTCGTACGGTTCCACAAGGTATCATACTTGGTCCCACTTCTTTCTTATATTTCTTGGAGATCTAATGGATATTCCTGTGGTACGAGCTTTTCTAATACCTGAAGATATCCCGGAGTTCGTGTACAACTACAGGAAGAGCTAAACGCAGCTCACTCATCCACGGTCCGGCATCAATTAATTCAACATTGCGAAATTTACGGCTGGTGTCTCCTGGCGTCATAGGGGTGGTTCTCCGTGGACACTTGCCAGTACCACGTGCTTCTTACGAGAAGGATTTCACATTCATTACTCAGGAGGGCTTTGGATAGGCAAGACATTGTGCTATAGTGTATTCAGTTACTCTGAAGCAATCTAGATCAATCAAGAGTGTTTTAGAACGGCCGTTTGTTATTAGCGTGCACCGTACCGCACACCGAGTGTGAAATCCACGTTTGGATTTCTTGGATAAGCCATGACAAAAATGCGCTGCAACGTCCACAGGAAGTAATAATCAAGATGTTCAAAGTGCTACAAGAGAAGAATTGCACTGAAAGTTTGCAACTACTAAGGCACTACTCATCTACACACCGTGGAATCTGGGAAATATGTTGTTAACCAGTTGTGCAGTATCAGGCCAGAAGTGATCACCGCAGAGAGGAAACCGTTTGGACTGGTGCTCCGAAAGAGTCAGCCAGATTATCGGTGTCCGAGTATGTACTAAGTTGAGGTCTATTTCATCCCAAGTTGTTCGTGCTCCAACGAACGATTTGTTCAAATTCCCGTTTGACGAACCTAACAACGTCAACACTCGGCAATGAACATGGATGTCGATAACTTGACTTGATAACAATACCTACTATTATAAGGATTTCGTCGTGACGCTCTTTTGTGGCCAGAGCGAACCAGGATGAAATGTCTACATGGTGATGTTCCGTAACCGTCACATGAGTAACCTTCCCATTTGGGAGTTGTTCTCTGAATTGAGATTATATATACTTTCAAATGATTGACACTTTGCTAGAGCTAACATTCATTTTGAAAAAATGGGGTTAGTTGTTGAGAAACTCTAGCTTTATTTTCTTTTGTAATAAAAACACAAAAACGCTATTTCATTTGCAGCTTTAAATATCTGAAAATTTGGCATTAAATTGATTTATCAGAATGGCGCGTGTTTGTTCTACGAGAGAAACCATTTTCCGTTGCTTCGCATGCATTTTTCCCCTGAGATAGTCTTTTCAAAACCCGTAACTTGAATGGGGATAAAGTTTAGGGTAAAAAAATCCGGTGTATCACATTAGTGTCGTTTGGAAAAATGTATCTGTCTGGGCATTACCTTGGCAACAAATGCAAACATTGCCTCAATGGTTACTAGGGTAATGCGCAACAAACTGAAGAGCTAAGAAAGCAATAATGACAATAATCCTTGTCTACCACTTCACAGACTGGCCATTCTTTCTCTCTCTCTATCTCTGCCACTCTTTTACTTTGTTTTATATCGAAATCGGTTATTCTGTTTAGTGTTGAAACGGAGTGTTCTGGTCGACAAAGGGTACTGAAAACGTGTTTGGTGGTTGTAGAGAGAGAGAGAGAGAGAGAGAGAGAGAGAAAGATTCAGCGTGACATGTATCTGCGAGGGAAATCAGAGTTTAAAAAGAGATGATGGATTTGTGCTAATTGATGTTTGTGAGTGCGTACGTCTATGTGTGCATGCGTGGAAAATGGTTGTGAATGGGTGGATAGGTAGGTGAATGAGTGGAGACTTCATGAACGGAGGTTACGTCACCAGATTGTTAGTGGATAGCCATGGCAAGACCAATGTTCTTAAAAACTGTTCCTGGTCGCATAAGGGGGCAATCACCTCGGCTGTTGACAAAAATCTGAAATTGTCCTCTCTGGATAACCTACCCGTGAGCGCATTCATAGAGGACGGAAAGCCTCAAGCACATTGATGGTGTGATTAGACTCAGCCAAATTGTTCGTATATATTCTTGTCAAACTATATATAAGCTATACAAGGACAGATTTGATAAACCCTAACGTGAAGGCAAACTGATTAACCAGACAGTATCCGTTTCCATCCGTTCTCTCCCCTTCCGCCCCGCCCCCCACCCCTAAAAAAGACACCCTACCAATCCAAATATTCACCGTCTAGAAGAACCCTACCCGTTTTCGAAAGAAAACCAACCAATGGATCCCCATCTAGCTAGCGCAAAATTTGACTGACCGCACTGTAAATGGAAGATATCCTAAACAGATCAAATCAGAGGATAATTTCTCATGATGGCCATTATTTGCCAGAATTCCCTTTACTTAAATACCTTCTGTTGAATCTCGTTACCACTCACAACTCTGTTTAGTGACTTCTGTCTCTAACATGTCATTCTCTTAACCTATGCATTTTATCAATATCCTCACATCTATAATGTCCCGACATACACTTCTCGCTCGCCACGAACCATTACACTATCATGCTCTTTTCAATGCACGCTTCATTTACTATATACACAACCAATTTATCCATTGAAATGACGTCACTTTTTCGCTTGACGAAGTAGTGAACTCCCGCATTTGTTCTTTTGGTTCTCATTTGGCATAGTGTTCATTTCGCTGATTCAGGTGTATTCTTTATGCCATTGTAGCGCTACATATTCATCGTACCCTATCACAATTCGCTATTGTCTGAAGTCGAATACACCTCGAGAACATTAGGACTTGGCTTCTGAGATCACCCGTCACTCAAAAATGGCCTGGATATTCGTACAGATTTAACAATCTAGTAGTTTTTCTTTCTCGATCAGGTTCAACCACCTGTTTACACCACGGATTACAGAAAACACACGTATGTCGTTTTTCAGGTTGCTCCTCTCTCCACTCATTTGTGTAACACGTCTATTCCATCATTGATGAGCACTAGCACAATTTGTATGATTGCCGATATTTGGGGTTGATCATTTGTTCTTCGTTCTCGTATTCATGTTCCAACTTGTGTGATGTACACAAAAATAACCATGGCGGAATTCAAATGTTGTGGCAGTGCTTTGTCCATGAAAGACTTCAGTTCCAGGGCAGAGTTTCCAGCGGGAAGAAAACTAGATCAGATATGGCTGTTTGTATCAATCAGTGTGAGTCAAAAAGCACTTACTCTCTCTCTCTAAGATAATGCCGCAGAACGGACTGATTTAGTTCCGCTCAGTTCTGATCCTATTACCATTACCATGCACTTTCGTGCGCCGGTTCCGGTTGCTATCTTTTAGTTGCCCATTTGAATAAAATAGCAGAATGAAGATTTAGATGTTGTGGGCGGGAGATAGCGAATTTATATAGAAATCACTTACAGGAATAATGAGTAGATGTATAAACTCCACTGTTTGTGACACCCAGCCGTATCTCTCAGTGTCTCCAACCATCGGTGGCTATGATCTCGGGGTCCCCAGCCAAAAAACTTCACAAGACCAATGTGTCCTAGTCTTCTGGCCAGGGTTTTCATACCCTCATTCCAAACGCTACCTGCTTTGGCAAACATTGCTCGCCGTGACAAACTATTTGGTGAAATGCGTAGCACATATTTCAACCAACGTAATCTCCAGTGGACGACCTCGATTGCCTAAAATTGTACGCCTATGTACTGATTCATTCGTCAGTGTCATACTTAATTCTATCCACACGAAGGAACTTCTACCGGGAACCTAAATCTAACTCCGTTTTGCGACTCAATTTCAATCTCCCTTTGGACAATCTTAGGGGACGATTCACACATTGTTCTGGGTGCTTTTATTCATAAATCATCCCTAGCTTTTTGAACCGAATTGTTTCAAATCACCCGGAACTGTGCACTCTTAAACTACATGCTCTTGTCTCAACTATGGTGTTCATTATCTGCCTCTCTTAAGGTCGAGGCGTACACCCATTCAAATTTCACTGTTTTTTCTAGTCACCGAAAACTAATAATCTGAATACGATAAGCTAGCAGGTTAAGGCCCTGATAAACTCCCAAATTCACAACGGCAAACATCCAGATTGCTGACCGGTTCGCTCGATATATTTGACTAAATGTAACCCAATGAAAACAATTTCCAGATGCGCTTCCTTGTATTTCACTACTATCTCTGACTCGGTTCTTCGTTCGGTTCCCCAATCCAAGCGTCTTTGGTGTAGTTATTTGACTGCCTCACACACAGAACTCAGTGGACTCGACTTGGGGCTATATTCAGAAATAATTAACTCATGCGCAACATATCAGGAGGTTCTTGATCAGGCAATAAAACTCCAATTTGCAGTCTGAGGAATGGATTCGAGACAAAGAAGCCTAGGAGAATCATTGTAATGATTCTGTATTACCAGAAATTGTCGGATACGTATATCTGATGAGCGACAAGGGCAATGAAACCGGCTGTGTGCTTCTGGAAAGTTTTTACCAGTATTTCATATACCAATTAATATAAAAACACCGAGATTCGTTTATCTTATCATTCCGAGGATGTCTCTTTACCAGGCCATATTAGTGACTGAAGACTGTCAGGATTTCTTCCTTTCAATCTGTTGCATCTTTATACAAGAAACTGATACGATGAAAACGATTGATGATTTTTAGGAAAACAATTCTGACTTTGGCTGATTTTGGATTTCAGTTTTTAACTGTCTTCATTTTTAGCAAAAAACATGGTAGAACCGATTTGCAAATTTATGTCCAACATTTTAAGTCATTTAAGCCAGATTGCATTTGGGTTACAGGGGGCAAAATTGGCGATTCAGGACACATACGAGCTGTAGCGAGAGGGAGAGCGTGCTTAATCACTGAGATGATACGTATAATACAAGTTATTTAAATAATATAATTCTATAGTATCAAATATGTATAACTGAATTATTTGAGTTGAGTGCTGTTTATGTGTGGTTCACGATGCTAACTGAGGTTTTATTGCGTTTGCACCAGTACTTTTAGGTGATATTCAACAACCGTGCATCAAAAACTCACACGGACATGTTTTTAGTTGTTGAAAATTGAATGACAGTTTTGGAAAATCTTTCTTTGATCATTTAACTAAACCTGAGGCCAGAATTCGGTCGATGATCAATGTGAGGGTAATGTTGGGGGTAGCGTAGAAAAAAATACCAAGTGGTTGTGAATTCGTGGACTCATTTTGTTGAGGAGTACATTGTTATACATGAAGTCAAAAAAAATGGCAAGGGTTAGAACAGTTATTGGAAACCATATTTGTCTCCACTGATCCACAGCATCTGAATCAGGATTCTTATTTACGGGATTATGATTGCTCCGTTGGATTAGTATTCTTAAAATTTCTCTTATTGTCATTGGATGCGTTTATTTCTGCCATGGGCATATTTCAATACGGATTTAGTAGCCTTCACACGGAGTCAGAACATATTTAGCATTAGCATTGTTAAATAATTAAATATATACTTTTATCTGCGCATTGAAACGTATGTGCGTATCCGCAAAAGTTCATTTCACAGGAAAAATGCAATGCGGTACCTCGGTGAGTAACATGACTGTGACCAGGGTGAGCATAATGAAAAATGTTACCTGGTCAACTTAACATACGGTTTAAATTCAGTTTAGTTCTCCTATCTCCTTAGTACCTGTCTTCTTTCAAGTTCTGTCACATTGCTTCTGCAACTTTCTCAATTCTATTGGTTGCATAACATGGTGTATCGATTTGTATCTGTACAGCTTTATTTGAAACTGCCGTACAGGATCAACGAAACAACTTTTTTATTTCTCGTGCACCAAGACACAGACAAATATGGATGCAATCAAATTTATGCATTTATCATAAAACAAACAAGGCAAACGGACGCTTCCTAAAGGGCAATGCGTGTGGTTGGCTCTAGCTCAGTGGACCGAAATGCTCTTATTCATGGAAAAAATAACTCGCTATTTTCCGTCAATGATGCCAGCATACAGCAATATCATTGAACACATCTATATTCATAAATTGGTTGTAAATAGTACCTGAAGACACTCTACATTGCATACAGAAATTTGCTCAGCGTTGATGTTCGGACAGTTGCGATTGAACAATATTTTCATCTACATGCGGAGTCTAAACGGCACTGACGAAGCACTAGACTGAGTAACTTCCACTAACTGTCGCATTCTTCGCACTGCAAAAAGGAGACGACAACATTTAAACAAATGCAACCGTGTCTTTAGTCTACTGGGTTGCTAGGCAACGCATTTGCATTCCATCAGTCAAGAGCAATGCTTCTTTTCGGTGTTTTGTTCAAATGTGTGTTAGACTATTAATATACTGTGCACTCTCTATGCCACCTTTATGGATGCAATTTTTCGTTCACAAGCAGCAAGTAGTATTTTAAACGGGATAATGTCGATCGTGCGGTTCGCAGTAAAGCTTACTTCAATGCATTATTTGTCACTCCACAGTATCTGGGAATTCCAATGTGGTATTCTCTTTAAACATATATGAAAGGGGAAAATAGAAGGAAGTAACCTTCCGAACTCATTCGCTTCTCGTACCTCGTCTACGAAACGATGATAGCATTGTTTATATATATTGATATATTAGTGGCATGTGGCTAACAGAAGCAAAGATATTAATGAGTATCACATGAGATAGGTTGCATCTGATGTAGGACAATATCATATTCAATCCCGTGAATGAGCTTGGAAAAACGAAGCACTGAGAGGAACAAATGTAAAGAAAATTAGGATTTTGCACGAGTTTGGTCAATATCTGTATATATATGTATTTATATGTACATATATATAATGTCTTAGTAAAGCGTACCGGTAGATGGAAGTGAATCATCTTCACTGTTCAGACTTTTTGTTCGAAAGCAAAAGGAGTGCAGTTGACAGTTGTGATTGTGCAATGAAAGAGGCGCACAATGGGTGCCAACTTCTTGCAAGTGTGGATTGAAAACCAACGTGTTCTGTGGGGAATAATTGGACATAAAATCTTCCCTGAAATTGTTGTACGTATATTTTTAAAAACCGTTGAACAAATGAATCAGAAACGAGTTGTTCATATATATTTTGCTCAAAATCTCAATTCAAACATGACAACCAATGAACAGGGTTATAGCAGAGGAATATTGCATCCTGTGTCTACCGTTCCCCTTCATTCTGATTACGCGCAACGTTGTTGGCATCACATAGGTGATAGATGATCAGATATAAGATATTTTCATACGGTTTGATCCAGTCAACGGCTGATAAACACAAGCTAGATACCTGTTCCAATAGCCAGAAGGCTTGAAACTGTTTAAATAAGTGAGCCGTTCCCCACAAGCAAACCAATCCAAGGAGTACAGCCCAAACTTATCAAAGCTATATTTAGTTTGCAGAACGAAGAACTGAAATTTGATTCATGAGACCCTTACCATCACTGTGTGAGAGACACGGAATTCCCATGCTGACGAGTCCAAGTTTCCCCAATAATATGCCAAGTAGTTGGCACAATCCGTCTTTGGCTATTCATTCACTTGAACGCGACATTCACTCTCTTTTTCGATCTTTAAATACTGTGTTACTGACTTTGCGGAGCAGATCGATTCAAATTATCTGTCACCTCAATGACCGACCACGTGTACAGTATGCGTTACCAACAGTTTGATTGATAAAATAGTACAACCTGAAATCCAACCAACAAGAAAATATCATTGGAACATCAATGAGACACAAAAGTAACACGGAACGTTTCGTTGTCCTCATTGACAATTCTGTGACCTGCGCTGAGGTGATCCAGGTTTTGGAGTGACTGATGGAATTTACATCAAAGCGAACGTAAAAATACAGGACCTTTGAAAGAGCCCATCTAGTAAAACTGAAATTACTCTGCTTTATTAAAACATTTTAAGGGTGGTAAACAGTTAAGCACAGATTCATATTTTCTTCCCTCAAATTGGATTATCTTTATTGCAGGCGGGAAAACATTACGCAGGGCGAAATGATACTGATAAGTGTTGTGAACGCTTTTGTACCCCTACAGGAGAAACGAATCACCTACTGGTCTCTAACACTTTCAATTATGTTTATGTTTGGTGATTTCATCAATTTTAAAGCGATGCCGGTGAGAACTCTTTAGATGCAATATATACTGCCAAAGATATATATAAACCTAGAACAATAATCTTGGTACAAACTTGAGTCTTTGACTGTAAATTATTGCAAGGTCGTTTAGTGGTTACTGATTTTTACCAAATATTCCAAAGGAGTAAAACCAGAGACTAATGGGTTTTATAACTGTTAAAATACTGGTAATGTCAGAATTATTCAAATTGTTGTTTTGGCTGATTGAAGTCTTATGCTAAAAATGTGAAACGTTCAGGAGCAACGGTGGGATTCGAACCCATGCATGGCCTGCATTTTTGTACAGCGCATGTTCTATCAGATGAGCTACAAGACTACACCGATAGTACTGATATTTTAACAGTTGCATTCACGACTTCAATCTGCAATCTGACATTACCAGTATTTTAATTTACAGGCAAAAACTCAAGTTTTTACCAAGATTATTGTTTTAGGTTTATACATATCTTTGGCAGTATATATTGCATCTAAAGAGTTCTCACCGGCATCGCTTTAAAATTGATGAAATCACCAAACATAAACATAATTGAAAATGTTAGAGACCAGTAGGTGATTCGTTTATCATATAGGGGTACAACAAAGTGTTTCAGGGTCGCAAAGTATCTATACCGCATATTACACTGAACATGGTATGGAATTCACAAGGAAATAGTACGGGGATGATTTAAGCCAAACCGGTATGTAAATTGCATAAATAGCAGTTTTTTGTTATCACAATAACACCGTACATTTCGTGTTTATTCAAACCGAATTTGATAAATTTATGTTTTTAGACGTGTGGGAGGGTATTCTCCCTCTTTTTGGTCTCTTTCATGTACCACAATGTAACATATGGATCCAAACAGTTAATCTGTGCGTGGGCGGCCACAGCCAAGCAAACTACCCGTCGGGCGAGCTACACCGAGTTGATGGTAACCGAGGCAAAAAATCCTTAGTGAGATACTATACGGCATGCCAGGACAGGTATTTCTGAATGAGCGAACGAGATAAACCACGGGATCCAATGACTGTGAAGGAAGCCTGCCCAACGAATGGTTAGATATGAACCCCTGGGTGGTAATTATACTTTATCCAATGGTGAATGCCCTTCGAAAAAGGCAACCCATAACACAATGCTTTGTTTTAGTACTCACTTGATTAAGCAAAGACAAGCGGTGTGTTCTCTACAGAAGGCAGAGTGATTTTCGCGATGTCCCTGCACGACCGTGTTACTTGAACTCTTCAGGGAGTGAGTTATTCGCACAAAGTATGTATGTTTTTGGTTAATGTCCATCAATAGTTGATTTCTTTACACAGGAATGAATTTGAATATTTATTTAGTGTCCATCATTTCCCGAAACATCACCCAAAAAACTCAAATACAATGTTTCATTCTTAAACATATGGTGACCGGAGGAGTATATGATAAGCCCACAGAAATAGTCGGGTGGTTTAATTAATCTCTCATGTGAGTTAATGTAATCCAATGATTTTCTTTGTGAAACTATCGAACACGTTTGCACCAGTAAATTCTTTCTGCAATCGTTGTTCCTCTGTTCCGATTTGGCCCGATGTCGATCACAGTAATAAGCAAACAATGACTGGTTGTAAACAAAACGATGCGCGGCTATTTTAAATTAGTAAAATAAGAGAATTATTACAACTGTTACTGATCCGCTTATAAAAATGAAGTCCGTAATAACACAGATAACTGGTAAAATGATTAGCAATCGAAAATGGGAGCTAAAACGTCTTGTGAATTTTAGTCAAGAGGAAACCACAGATCACTGTCCGGTTGAGAGGTTTGGTTATGATCTGCAGAGAAGCAGTGACCTTGAATCGCTTTGAGTCCCAGGTGACTGAAACTCCTACATTCGGAGCGCCGATCACGTGAAACAGGATTTCTGCTTCCATGCACAGGTGATATAATTCGTATGCAAAAGAGACACCATTTTCTGTGTCTCTCCGCACAACAACTGGTTTCGCAAATCACAGGCAATTTTGGGATTGAAAGTGGTCTCGGTTTTGTTGCGTATGATGTGCACACGTCTATGCCTGACCTATCGTAGAGGTAGCGTGCACTCGTATCATAAACTATTAAAGAATATCCTTTGCAGATTCGGGGACCTTTTATGTGATCGTTGTATAAGCGTTGGGCCGTGATTGTTTCGTAGGTTCTCCAACGGACTTATATGAAATTCAGTACAGTTTCTTGTGTCTTCACTCTTGTCATAGAAAAAAGATGGACGCTAGATGTTTTTTTAACAAGCTCCCATTTTACCGAATCTTTATTCTACCCGAATAATGATGCTATAGCATTGACTTGGGCTGCATATAAAATGAATAACATGTGAAGTATAAATCAACCGCCCTCCTCATCGGTGGAGCATTCAGCGACAAGTTATCCCGAAAGTGTCATTGCTATGACTGTCGATAGGATTATTCAGTCAGTTGCGATCGATCTTCCAGTTCTGTCGGCATAAGCATTCGGGAACCGAATGAAATCATATTAGTAATTCTATCTCCTTAAGTATAGTTCTGACTGCTCGCACACATATTTCAGGAAAAAACCCATATAATATTAAAATAGTATTTTATTTGAGTATGGATTGACTACTGATTCCGCTTGAATTGAGACGAAATGCAACGTGTCACATTATCAGACCTCGGGGGCGTGTTGGACATGGAGGTTGCGCTACCCGGTTTGAAAACGGTACTTGGCATGAGAGGTGACATTGTGCATACTGAAAGATTTTGCCTGATATTACACAGAAAGAAATATTCAGAGCATGAAAACGATTGCATCATAAAGTGCTCAGCAATGTACACGGTTGTAGTATAATACAATATAATGGGAGTAAAATACGTGCGACTTTATCCCGATCAGGAACTAGGTAGACTCTCGACGGCATAATAAACGAAGCAAATGTAAATCAAAGAGATTTTATTTGTCCCAGCACAATTTGACTTGATCTATATTCAATAACGCACAATGATTTCAATGTGATGCTCTCAATGTGTCCGGATTAACTTACTCCGTTAACCTTGCTCATCGTAAGGGAGGTTGCACGGGAGAAACGCTAATGATGATGATATTGTTGGTTCTCATGACTTTCGTTTAGGAGCAGTTCTATCTGTTCACCAATGTGTAGAAATTTGATTGTGATGGACCAGTACTTCTACTCAAAAATTGTCTAATCCTCATAATGGGAAGAACTTTGACGAAAAATAAATGTTACAAAAGTTTCCAACCGATTCATAACCCTGGAGGCTAGTGCTGAGATGAGCGAGGACCGATACTGGAAACAAGCTCGAATAGATGGATTGTGTTATATCGTGTCTATTTGAAATCAGAAACGTTCTGATCAGCTGTCCGGTGATCGAGTATGTAGTATGATTGCGTTCTATATTCAAGGTCCCGGGTTCGATCTCCAGTTGGGTCGATGGATTAGCACTGCTGACCAGGCCAAAACAACTGTTCAGTGCTTCCCAGCTTTTCTGCTCATTCCTCATGTACACGACGAATTCATCATATAAATGTTACAAAACTACTTAAAATGGCGCTGTCTTTAGCAAGTCCAACATATCAGCTAGTTGATGAATCACCTATAACGAGCTTAGTTACTAAACTGCTCCTTTGCAATGATTGGCTCCGGAATTTCTCAAAAATTGAAGCGAGCCAAGTATTAAATATTGTTACCTAGATTCAGTGGTTAAATTGCGTTTAGCGCAATGCTCCTAGTACCGTGAATCTGAGGAATGTTGAGGAAATAGTCGCTTTTGTAAGATGTATTCCAAGACCCGGAGAAGTGACCGCACATGCGAAACAGTTAAAATCCAAGGACGCCAAATACTTGAGGAAAGAAGCGCAAAGCCGTCAGTCTCCGCGATAAATTCAGTCAGATTTTGTCGCACTTACAAATCCCAAATGAACGGAGTCCCGACTTATTGCCGATTCCTCAAAACCCTTGGCCAGTCAAACAATCTCAAACTACTTCTGCATCATGTTATTTTCTATCAAATAAATCAAATTTATGGTTGTAGTTCCTTTTAAATCTTTAAGGTTGGTTTCGGTTTGACTGAAGGAAATGTGCCCAGTGAAGTTCAGGAATCTGTTTTCAATGGCATGAGAAGTGTTTATTGTTATCCACCTGTTAGTTTTGCTTCTGTAGGTGGATAAATAAAATAAGAAAAACCACTTGTTTTTATAAACACTCTCGAGGTTTATCTTTTGCCGAGCATTTATTATTCGTCAAGAGAAATATTGCAAATTGTAGTACCGAGTTCCGCACCTTAACTACCGGCGTAATTTGTCACTGGGTCCGTGGTTTTTCTGACTGCGAATGATGCACAACGAAACGAAACGGAGAATGTATTTCGTCTGTTTTCACGGATAGTATCATGTTTATGGCTTTCTAACATATTTCAATCTGAACAGATTGATGTGCTCATATCTGTATTTGACAATTGCCGTTGAGTTGAGATAAAATACAGCGGTGTGTAACTAGCCTGGTTCAGTCGATTTAGACACAATTTGTTTGTCGATTTGCACGCCCCACCAAATATCGCTGCATTCCAAGTTCGAGACAGATCTCTTGTTATGGAACGCTTGTTTTTGTCAAACGCATCAGCAAGAATATCCATATAGTAATTTTGTGACCACAAGAAAAATGCACGCATGTAGTGGCCGTAAGATGATCTTTATTCATTTGATACATTCATACGTAACTGTAGCAAAAACAATAATAATCGATTGAAAGGCCGAGGGCATTTGAGGATCCATTCAAATTAGCTATCGATTGAAGTTCGTTTCACAATGTAATTATCCAACCTAATGTACACTGGAATTGTAGGTTTTTCTAAATTGCACTTAAATGGATTATTTTTCCGGAAAACGTTCCTCAGTACCCTGATTTTGAACAAATGTGGATCGTACACTTCTCGGTAGACTGCAACAAATGAAAACACAGCCCAGTTAGTCTTTTTCTCTCAGTTTTGCCAATACAAATCAATAGATTTGTGCACAAAAAGACTTTCAAAATTTCATTACATTCAATTCATTGCTTTTCACAGACTAGAGCTGGTCATTATTCTTTCAGATGTTGTCTACCCCTAAAGAATAAAGAATACTCGATACAAATGAGCAATGTTTGCAATGTTTGAACTCAAATCAAGAACATTGGATTACCGAGTTCAAAAGAAATTAGACCTAATCGAAAAATAAGTAACTGCAGCTAACAGAGTATATCAGAATTCTCTGACAGTTATTTTTTAAACGAAATTCACTAGTTTGTTGATCCTCTTTAAGATTTTCTGTTTCAAACATGAATAAGTGTATCAATAGATTTTGTGCAATAGGTGAGCAATTTCCCCGGTTACAATGATGCGGCCTTTGCGGCGTTTCCATCTAAGGGGTGGAGGGGGCGGAGGAGGAGGACACTGTGAGGAACGAACGTATAGACTTTGTTTTATGCACAATGTCTGTTGATTGCATCTTCCCCATCCGCCTCCCCAGACCGTAGGACATTTAAAAATGCGACATATCCGCCGATCAGTCAGTTGTGTTTAGTATGATATCAATTGTGGACAATTGTCGACCGTGATCTTTTTAGCCAGTTTGTTTACACAAATAAGCTGTTGTTTACTGCTTAAAGACAGGTTAATTAATGTTTGATTAAAAAAGCATCATTCTGTCAATATAAGTTTGTCAAGCATTCAAGCAAATACCTCCTCGGGTCCGTATGGGGTTCACTGGAGTGGTGTTTCAATGTAAAAGAGCAAGTATGGAAGTAATTTCCAAATGAAAAAGTATGATTTATTCTGCCATATAAGTTGTGCATTTTGAGCTTGAAAGTTCTTTGGGATTGTGAGGCAATGTTGAGTATTTTTTCTGAATAGTAAGGTTAAGTATGAATTCTACTAGTATATAAACATGAAATTGCAATGCCTAGGGTTTCTAGTCTTTAATATCACATCAGATATTTGAATGTTTGGTGTGTTCTGCCAAAATTTTACTAGTGGATCGAAGATGACAAAATGAGGCTATTTACCTAACCTTGTACCCCCATTGATCATAGTTATTTGATATCAACCTTTTCCGGAATTAGGATTGGGTCAGAAAATCTCTACATTCGATCGTGCTAACTAATGCTAAATCTGGATGAACATAGTAGAAGTTTGGAGGTGCTTTTTGGGGCTTTAGGATTGATACATGAGATCAATACCAATGAACTTATTTACTTCAAACGGGGTTGATCGGTTTAGTCCTGGCGAAAACGTCTGCTTTTCTGTACAAAGATTTTAGTTGTAGTGGACATTTTTATGTGCAATTTATGTGGTAAAATAATTGTTTTAGGTGCGTGACAAGTCTTCAGTGATGCAGGATTTGATTTGAATAAATGTGATCAGTTCGTCATGGGAATGAGGTGTGAGCTGAGAAGCTGGGAAGCATTCTGGACAGCTATTTCGACTTGGTTGGGTCTCATCAGTGCAGTGTGCAGATTCATCGACCCAACTGGGGATCGAACGCGGTTTGCGCAAGTAGAACACAAGCAATTTGACCACTAGGCCGCTGATCAGTGCGTTGCTCATACACGATATATCCGATAGTCGAATCAACTCCTGATTGCTGTCATGTAGTCAGTCAGGTTACGAGAATTTCCAAACGAGGCATAACTTTGGAGGTTAGTGCTAAGAGGGGTGGGGTACAATGCCCACCAAGATGGGTAGTGCTACATCAAATATATTCAAAATAAGCAACTGTCTAATCAACTATCTGATGGTCAAATGGGTAGTTTGTTTGAGTTCTATTTGAGAAAACCCGGGTTCGATCCCACGTTTGATGCGCATTGTTGATTAGACGAAACAACTGTCCAGTACTTCATGGTTTTTCAGCCCAGGAATAATTCATCACATTTAATTCAAATTCTTCTGTTTTTCTTGGTTCTACGGTCCCAGTGGGTTCAAATCCATAAACAGTCGCCAAACATCAAGAAAATGCACTTTCAAGCTGAATGCTCAGTTTATTCATTCAACACTAAATTCAGCAACTGCCGGAACTAAGCTTGTTGCATTTATTAGAACAAATCAATAATGCATATCACCAAGACCATAGGGGATTTTTGCACTATAAAACCATCAAACAAACGACAGGTGTGTTGCCATGAAGCTCAACAACGGCTCACACCGGGGCTGATCGAAATCTCCCATCCAAGTAAGTTCAAATGTCTTATTTGGAGTGAAGAGGAACTGGATGAATTGATGATTGCATGGAACCGTGACGTTTAAAGCATCGTCATTCCAAATAAAGGTCGTCAATCTAACTCCGTTCATCAATAGTAACTGTGAGATAAATATGAAACCTAAGAACCGAAGGCTGTGTTTTCTCAAGTAACCTTTATGAGCTACTTGTCTAAATCGGACATAAATTTTGATTCTATGTTCTTTAATTTCAATTTTACTACCTTTTATATAATGATATAATTTCCAAATAAAGTAAAGCTACCCATCAAAGGACCATCATACAACGCACATTGCGAAAGTCACGCGGTGTTAATGGTGGTGGTGGTGGGATCCGAACACACGCCCTGCAGGGCGATAATTTGGTGACTTTACCACTGGGCTACCGCCGCCCTTGTATTTTAACCTGTTTACTAGGAATTATCCATAATAGCTACAGATCGTAGTCAACCTAATTCAGTCACCCTGCGCACAATCAAACTTTGAAGCGGTAGTCGATGCTTTCTTATGGCAGTGGTATCCTCTGATTGGTATCGAATTTGCTGAATTTATTGTTGATGCTGTCAGTAATGTATCATGTTTTTGTAGACTCCGTTTTCCAAAATTTGATGTTATGAGATTCGTGTAGTCTGTACACCCACCATAACTTTATTTCGAACTGTACGGTTAGGCATTCACTCGATATCTTCAATCAGGACAACAATACATCGCTGTTCTAATGGAGCTTTTTGTGCTGTGAATCAAAGCACACTGTGTAGAGCTGTGCAAAATTAAAAGTGTAATAAGCCTCGTTGGGTTGAAAAACTTTCTGGCTTGTTGCAGTTGACCTCTGAATAGCTAACCCGTCGGAAGTAGGACTCCGTGCGGAAATAGTCAGATTTCGCGAAGCTCTATCTAATGAATAATGGCGTCTAGGAGACTGAATGTACGTGGCTCAACATGCAAGGTTTGCATGCCGGTTTAAGATCACCGCATGCACGTGGAGATCAAATGAACTCACTGCCTTCATTCATCACCCCATACTCCGTAGTAAGAACAAGACAGGCTGAAACAATAAATCACATTTGTGGAATCGCTTGAACTTCCAGAGATTGGAAACGGCTTCCTATTGAGCGTCTTTCTCTTTCTCTTACATATTAACGGGAGGAGGAGGCGGGGTGAGGTCAAATGTGAACAAGTTAATTCAGTGGCATGAGATGCACGTCCGCTGACGTGGTCGTGTTTGTTTCTATGCAGCATCTTGAGGCTGCATATGGTATGAGCTGTGCAAAGCAGTAAGATGCTGATACTTTTCATCAATGGCGAGAAGCTTATTATGAAGGACTAATGTTTTGACCCGCAATTATCCACTTTCCCAGTATGTGCTTAATTTTACCACAAAACAACTTCTCGTCATACAGTTGTGTCTTTTGGAATACACAACTGATATTTATCTGAAACCACTACTCACAAGTCATATTGAGTTAGAGTGTGAAATAAAATAGATTGAGTTTAATTGAAACAGTAAACCGACAGGATAGAACCAAAGTGAAATTGTTACCTTTAATTAGAAAAATAATTGTGGTTGATGGATCTTGAGAACACAAGTTAGCAAATACTCTTGTTTTCTCCGCTCCGCCGACTGATTGGATATAACATCTTTTAGAATGATCACTTCATCGACCCTTGGGGGAGGAAGTTGTCGAACGATCGATCTCATTAAGGCACATCGTCTAAGCTGGTTGACATTGTCAAAAAATCACAGCACATATTACTGTAAACGATTTGATCACGTGACAGGAAATCGGATTCACCACGATCACATAGTTTGCTCGTCCACTCATCCTATCATCGAGAGATTACTCGTGATACGGTCATACGAAGAAAATTGATGATCGGATGAGTGGACGAGTAAACTATGTGATCGTGGTGAATCCGATTTCTAGTCTTTGTGGTCTCTGATTTTATTTTCCCAAGACAATTTTATCCCAAAGCAATGATATATATTGAGATGTATTGACATGAATACGAAAATGTGAAAAAGAGCTTGTTCGGTAATCTCTGTTGTTCTGATTGACATTCTTTATTGACAGACCGGCATAACAGTAATTACCGGCTCTCGGATTGAGTATAATCACATGGGGGAATGCACGTGAAGCTTTCTGTCTTCCCAAATATATCGTCAAATTGGGTTTTAACTTCAGTCGATAACCATCCTTTTTCAAGCTCACACACCCTTGGGCGTCCAGAACCAGTTCATGAGAACATTGCGCCTTTCAAAACCATTCACTTTGAATCTGGCGAAGTAAACCCCGTGCATTCAACGTCATTTACCAAATTACTTACTTGGAAATGCGTTCACAATCAAATCGGAAGGTAGTATTTTTTAGCTCATCAACTGCTTACTGCTGATTGGAAAATATATATTTAATAAAGTGTTTATCGGTGTCTGTGGGACTGAGGTGTTTATTTGCTTCACTTGAATATTTATTGTGCGCATACAGCAACTGAATAGATGTTTTCCATACAAAAGTCCAGCGGGCTCATTCAACGAGTAAAAACTCGCTGAATCTTGTTTAGGGACGCGATATGTTCTCTGAAAATGTTGTTCACACATTGGGCAGCTGTTTAGTCCTGTCTGGGACACATACGCAGCGCATTCTCTTTGGGTCCATGTCAGAGCTCGAACCACTAACGTTCGAGTCTGGACTTCAGACCCTTACTCCTGAGCTGCACAGTCGAAAGTGATCGCCTTTTACGAATAATAATAATAATAATGGATAATAAAGAGTATTAACTAGATTTACTCTAAATTTACTAATGTGATAAACGTTTACCAGGTAATTATCACGCCTCTATACCCACTTTTTGTTTCTCGGATTCCCGTGCCAGTGAATCACATATCAACCGTTTATTGATCACCGAATCACAGTTTTTGTTCCAGTATTTAATATCCCAGTGAATAACTGTTTTCGTTTATCCTGCTCCCTTGAGTGTAAAAAAGACGAAAACAGGACGAATCATCACAGAAGGAACTAAATTAAATTATATCCTGTCCAGTTTTGCTATCCATTGCCCATATACAATGATAAGTATTTAATGGATTACTTGAACTATACACATTCACCCCTGAATGGGCATAACAGTTGACGGATGTACACAGAGAAGAAAGGTGCACAAATGACCACAAATTAGAGTTCACCAGAAAGAAGACAAGCACTGTCACAACATGGTATGGGTTCAATTCATCCGAGTTATCTCTCCAGACGTTTTATGTGAAAAGTGAGAACAGTTTTACCATTTATTTATCTGATTCTGATAACTAACAGATTAATACTGATTCAATGAAGTTCGCCCCTGAAGACCTCCTACGCCTTAGCTAATTTGTAGCGGTTGAAGTCCAATTTGTGACACACTACTAATGACACTACTAATGTGTTTTCTCAGGGTATTTTGAGCAAACTTATTGCTGTCGTGTGAAATCGTGGTCCAGTAAATGACGAAACTTTGAGACATCTAAAAGTCACAACGGGGCTTATCAAAACCGAGGTGCTAAGGTACCCATCAAACTGAAATTAGGCCGAGATGGAAGAAACAGATCTATTGCGAAAAATCATACCAATCATGAGCTCTGGTCACTTACAGAGGCCATGGAGTGCTATCGCTGAATTCATCCGTTCATTCAATCATTCAACACCGAGTTCATTTGAACTGCATTATGTGAATCAACACCTTAAATAAAATGTGGATATTGTGGCCTATAACTATTAGATACGTTTGTCTCACATGCCTGTGGCCAGATTGATGAATTCAATGATTGATTGATCGCTTACTTGTCTGACTGCATAAATGTCGGTGTGATGGCATGCGAATGTTGCGTGGCGTGTGAGCCTGTGTTGACCTGTATGGCTGCCTTCCTGGCTACGTGTACCCGTTTCGGCTTGCTCTCCGGTTCATGAACCGGTTACTTATTTGTCGTCTTTAACAAACGTATTACCTAATTCACTTCGTGCTTATTTACCTACTTGACCTGGGATATAACATTGTTGCGGAGGACATTTCTCGCCCTGACCAGAATTCTGTTTTCTTTCAGTTTATTTGATTTTCAATAAAAATTATATATGAAAAATATAAAGATAGGAGAACAGACGGACACAGAAACTAGTAAAAGCGGTTATCTGCAATCAGAAAATATAATGTGAAAATTATGAAGTGTAAAATAGTAGAAATAATTCGTATAACGATGGTATTATTACTTCTTTAGAAAAGAGAAATTTAGCCACGATTTCACACGATAGTACTAGATCACGCCATATTTGATCGGCGGGTTGGGGAGCACCGGGCTGCAACCAGTAATGGAGTACGATCATTTTTTTAAATAATTTTACTTCCTTTTATGGAATGCACAAAGATACAATTTTCAGGAAAGGAGAAGCGGCCAATCAAAGGGCTGCCATGGGGAAAGTCAGGCAGCGGTGGTGGTGGGATTCGAACACACGTCCCCCGAGGTGGTAATTTGATGACGTTACCACCGGGCCAACACCGCTCGTCAATGAACTAATTTATCGATGAGTTGAGCAAGGCCAACAGGATATACCTACAGCCAAAGGACCGCTCTAAATTCCATTTCGCCTGTTCGCCGAGCTTGGCAATTTGTTTGCAAACGTTTCATCACCAGCCGAGGTGACATCGTCAGTGCT
>UZAN01039714.1:93640-119330 GCA_900618425.1 Echinostoma caproni
CGTTTGCAAACAAATTGCCAAACTCGGCGAACAGGCGAAATGGAATTCAGTTCACCCGAGCTACGAGAACCAATTTTCAACATTTTGTCAAAGGATCGCTCTGTCTACACTCATTAAAAAAATTGTTGAGAGCGATAGAAAACTCACCTGACTGAATGCTACGCTATTCCGTTCTCCTGATATTCGGATGCTCCAATCAGAGACAGCAAACGTATCACATATGCTGGGACGCTTCTATCCGATTTTTTTAAACGGCTGAATCTGCATATAACCAAATTGTCATGTAATTGTCCAGTCAGGAACGGGTGTTCCAACAGTGAGCGGCTTTACGAATCCTGTTGAGAGCTGGTTAGTTCCAACAAGTGAAGCACATAAACACATACGGACACACAATCAATATGGTCCAGTCACCAAAAGTCCACTGCTATTGTTGTGGTTATTGTTGTTATTGTTGTTGTTGCTGTTGTTGTTCGCATGCACATATGAGGGAGGTTGACGCGTTTCGTTTGAAATGACCCGATTTAACAAAATTGTGTGTATCAGAAGTAAAATAGTAGACATAATCATCAGTCTCTTGTAATTAGCTCATGAAAACCGCTAGCAATTTTATACCGGCAGAGACCGTGCACTGCGGGGCTAGTTCTTCTCTAAGGTCAATGATATCTGGAAAACTCAAACATTAGATCGTCACCGGATGAGACTAGGTCAGTGGATGAACAAATCAGTGGATGTGAAGAGCTGCATGTGTTGTTGTTTATGCGCGTGCATGCAGCTATGGCTACAGAGGGGGTAGATTTGTGACCGAAAGTCTCATGGGTACAAACACACTCGCGTACACCCGGGGTGGTGCGGAGGTTTGTCAGTCGACCACAGCAGACAGCGTTTGGATTGGACAGGCATTGGCCACTGAAATTCATCGCTGACGTACAGATACGACATTTTAGAAGTGAAATAAATAAACGGGTCTCTCGTTGGTTACTTCTCGGGATGATTGATATTCGCTGCCACTGTGCAAAGCTGTGTAACACAATGGGTGACCAGTTAGTTAATAAAGATGCTCTCGAATGCAAACAGTTATATGGCACAAAGAGGAAAACAAATAACTCCTTGAGTTAGAATTGTGGCTTGCATTGCATAATGAAAATAAAGAACTCCTCAAGTATGACCATGAACACAGGAAATTTTGACAAATAGTTCGTTTATGGGTATCAAGCTTGGATTAGCCCATTCGATCGATCAGAGGCACCAGGCACTCTTGTTGTTCTTGGGCTAATCCAGGCTTGATACCTTAAGTTCAGTGAACATAAGATGATGACGGTCGACCGTGTAAATCAGGGTTATGGGTTTAAAGTACCAACCCGAATGTTCGCGGTTCGAGTCCTGACAGAGGCACAGAAAATATTCACTCCTGACGAGTCCCAAATAGGACGAAATAGCTGTTCAGTGCTCTTTGTTGGCTATCACAATTCTTGCTATCGCATATAAAGTTCTCTTTTGTTGTTTTATAGAAAATTCAACTGTCTGGTTTTCCTATGTAACGTCTCCCCAAATGAGGCAGTCCGCGCAACCCAGATTTGTCAAACTGTTGAAATCATCACAGTCGGGTTGGTGCAAGAGCAATTATGCTTAAATTATACATAGTATTACCAAATCGTTCAATAAATCTGCAAAACTGTTCGGTATGTGGTTTTGGACTACTCATCTGCTTTTGATCCTATTCCTGTTTCCCTTCTTCTTCTTCGTAAACTGGAAACCTTCGGCCGTCCCAGACAGTTATTAGCTCCCGGAAAACTCAATGCACGAGGTTAGGTCTGAAGAAATTCACACCACTGGTGAACAATTCTGGGGTACTTCAAGGTGCAGTTCTATCCCCATACTTGTTTTCTACGTATATTAGTGACTTGTCTGCTGGTGCCTTGTCTTCTCTGTTCGAATACACTGACATCTGGGTTCTATGTCAGAACACCTTCGATTCTTCTGGTCTTTCACAGTCTTCTGACAACTTGGAAAACGTTGAACAATTTTCCGCAACATCCGGCCTCTCTCTTGATCCCTTCTTCTGGTATCGATTGGCTCTGAACCAGTGTCCCGGGTGAGCTGTATTAAACACCCTGGGGAATTGTATCGATGCTAATATTCATTGAAACTCTCACATTCAACACACCGTCAATAAGCTTCGACGATTTTCCTCTCATATCCGTAAACTTCGTCAGTTTCGTATTCAACAGTCTATTATTTCCTGGTTTGTGTAACAGTGCTTTTTATCCGTTTTACTTCATTGTTCACCTGTTATTTTTCCTAAGCTGTTAAAGAATGACTTGAAACTGCTTCGACCTGGACTGACCATCATTAGTCACATCTCTCCAGTCCTGCTGGAGGAGTTGGTAACTAACCTGTGGACGTTATTCGGATTCATTTGAAAAGTTTGCACATAAGGTTCTTATTGATTCCACACATCCGCTACACGCAAATTTAACTTCCTGTCGTTTCCATCCGTCAACTAACTCCCAATATTGTTGTGTTCCCTCTCGAATAAATATATATATCGTAACTCTACTCCACAGTATCCTCACTAGCACTTATTCTAGTTGACGAAGAACAGGTTTTCACAGACTTTTTTTTAGCAGTTTTGGGATTAAAATATCTATTTTTCATTATTATAATTTTTATTGTTTTCTTTCTCCCTTTAACTTGTATATTTTTTTTAACAGAAATGTATGTTTTTTTGACTACAGAAGTTATTGCAATGAAACGCAATACAATACAATACAAAAATAGGTGAATATTTCCCCTAGATTTTATAGAGGAACACTTGTGAACAAGTTCGCATGGCCATCCATTTCCTTACGAGTGGAATTCCTATTGCCATGCAAATGACGAGATCGATTATTCATTTACTTAAAAAGTGAAGCAAGATTACTGATTTGGGAGGGGCGAGTTCAAACGAACTCAATTGATCGAGAATCATGTTAAAATTAATTTTCAAATTACCGCGAGTGTTTCGGTGTTCAGTGGCTGGTCAGGCTGGGGAACTAGATCACATAGAACTGATCATTGGTCCAGCTTTGGTTCTCAATGTGACTGTTTAACGAGAGCTGGCGCGTGTCTACTCACTGATACACTAGCCCGGCGTTAGTCGCGCTGTTTAAGATCATTCAAATAGCGCTCTATTGGTCTGGAGTTCGAACCGCGCCACCGCCACCCACTTTGCCCCGTGGCCGTATTTCCGCAGGCAGTCTTGTTATGACCCCTTACTGAACACTGATAGTCCATTTTTAAACTCAATGAATAAAAAACAAAAAGTAAACATTTATTATTATACTATACTATACTACTACTATTATACTACTATACTACCATACTATTACTCAAAGATTACGACTGCGTTGTTCTCGAAAGCGTTGTGGAAGGCGATATGCACGTACTCCAGTGACCAATTTTCTTCCGGTGTAAAGGATTGAGTGCTCCTCTCCATTTCCTTCTCAGATATTATTGTCGATGCAATTTGCCTCATTATTCTTTCTCCATTTGTTCCGTGGATTTTGATGGGCTATTTTCGGAGAGTTCTGCTAGATTTTAATCAGATGTGATGCACCATAAATTTTTCATCTCTTTTCTATAACCTCACAGACAATGTTTGAACCGTTGATGCTATTTTAAGTATTTGTAGCTAAATTGGACTGCTTGTGTGATTGCTAAAACGCCGGTCTAAGCTAACCAAGACATAAGCAGCTTATCGTGCAAGGTACATGTATACATACGTATATACATATATGTATAGATATATATCTTTATTGGGATTATTTTCGAGTTTGTGTAAATAACGGAAAGCAAGACATACGGAATAGATCACTGGGTGAATGAATGTGTCTACTTCTAGTCCAGCATATCTGATGTGAGAAGGTTTTGTACATTGAGTGGTCTAGATTCACGAGTTTGTATACAAGTCGAAGTGGCAAGACAATAAGTACTATTTCAGTAGTACGTTTCTGTGACCGAGTGCCCCACAAGCACTGAAGGAGTTTGATTGATTGATTGCTTAGGACTGACCATCGTTCAGATTTCAACTTCACGCAAATTCCTCGGCCTATACACTCAAGCATATACTCATAAGTACTAGACTAGGGTTTTGCTCTTAATAGAGCTCATCACTAGTGCATATCTACTGTCCCGTCAGGGATTTGAACTTCGAACAGATCGCATGGAGGGCGTGTGCGTTACCCCCATGCCAACCAGTTCACACGATGGTTGAACCAAATTACCAATTCATGTTTTTTTCGGATGTCATCTTCAGAGATAGCCAGTCTGTTCCATTTGACCCGACAGGAACGAAGGCAGACA
Source organism: Echinostoma caproni (assembly GCA_900618425.1). Lineage (NCBI taxonomy): Eukaryota > Metazoa > Platyhelminthes > Trematoda > Plagiorchiida > Echinostomatidae > Echinostoma > Echinostoma caproni. Next base: position 97,982 of record UZAN01039714.1, read on the forward strand.
AAGCTGACTACATGTTAACTCCAATCGAAAGCCTCTCACCAAATCAGGACTTCCATGCAGGTACGAACTGATTGGACAACGAACCTACAAGGCAGGATTGATATTTCGCATTTGACTTACAGTTACTGGTGAGTAGTCGTGTGGTATAAGTGATATTCATTGATTGAATAGAACTGACGGTCCTTCAGACTTCACCTTCACGCACATTCATCAACACTTCCAGTCAACCACATACTAGTAAGCACTGAAATTGGGTTTCGCTCTTATTAGAGCTCATCAGCAGTGAATATTCACCAAACTTTATTGGATTTAAACTCCGAAGGAGATGAGGAATGTAGGTGAAGTCTGAAGGATGGTCAGTTCTATTCAATATCACTTATCTCACAACAATACTCACAATTAATTGTGAGTAAAATGCGAATTTCTGAAGGAGTGGTATTATTTTCCTAATAATAAAGGTAATAATAATTTTCCTGCTCTTTTTTATCCATTGAACATACAAATGTGTAGTGAACCTTACGGAAACAGGCCATGGTCAATCAAGGGCCACCTCGCGAAATATAAAAATGATGAAAACGGGTTTTGAACTCAGGACCTCCGGGTTGCTATTCAGTTGGCCTTACCCCCATTGATTATTTTGCGTTTGGAGGATTGCATTGCCGGTCAACGGGTGCGAACACGTAGCCAGACTGGACGAGCACACTGGTGGGCTGCTCACTGATATCATCCAATCACGAAATAGATAGGTCTTTGTGGAAAGAATCCGGCAAGACATAGTCATAACAAGAAGAACCCCGTTATTCTCCCTGCCATGAGTTGTCCGCGGATCTCGGCTTTCTTTTTATTTAACTTTATTTCACAGGAGCTTCTGGTATTTTTTGAATTCTATTTGCACTCTTCCGTCTGATAATTTCTCAATCTGCTTTCAAAAGGGAATCTAGAACAAGCACGCAAAAGAGAGTTTAACCAAGCTTGAAGCTAATTTTGTGCTAACGGTTTGCAATAGTTAAAACGTTTCCTTTTAAGGAAACCCGCTCCACATGAAATGGTTCCGAATACGAAACACAAGTACCGACAAACATTTTCAAACTTATTGTCAACCTACTCAGTGGAATATATCACAGTATCTGCGAGCAAGATCTTAAGATGTACCGTTTGAATACAAACATTTGCGCAGAACAAAAATATCTTTTACCTTCAGCAGCAGCAAACCAAATTTCTGTGGTGGGCAAGACCCCGTTTGGTCTGTTGCACTACGATTGTCCCAGTGATGCATGTATTTCATGTGCAGCCAGCCTGGTCACGAAATGGCCCGATGAAACTTTCCTGTGTCATTTACCTTCATAAAGAATGGATACCCAACTCAAAATTCCTCCATTGCATAGGCATCCGTCGAATATCACGTGATTTTTTTGGAATTATACCTGGAAGTTCTTGATCAATGATTCATGAAATCCTTCGGCACCAGTTAAAGCTCCCATGTGAATGCCTGCAACTTTCCATAGTTCGATGCGATTCCGTTCTACAGTAAGCGCTTCGAAAATCTACAGACGTGATCCAGGAAACACCAAACGTCAAGTGAGCTTCAAATGCAGGAACATTTTAGATCAAAAGAGTTCCTCGAAATGCGCAGAGTTCAGCTGGCATTCATTCAGTTTGAATGCATTTCTCTGTCTATTTGGTGGTCGTCGATCATCGGCGAAAGAAAAAGGGCCAAATTGACTGGTTCAGGATACATAATATAACAAGTTTTGAGCAGCTGTAATGTAAATGGACCACGGTCGGTAAAGATTTCTCCAAAGGTGAACCTCAATTGAGCGATGCATTTGTGTCACTGATATGAAACACAATGATCTAATATTTTGAGGAGTCGCGAGGCACTGATAGTTGGAAAAGTTTGCATTGCTGTTAACATCCAACGTGGTCCAGTTTCTCTGCAAATTTTCAGTTGCCGATAGAGGAGTCATATATGAATGTCGTATTTAATTCCAACCGGGATGTCCGGAATTACCCAAACAATTCATTGATATCATGTACAGTTCTTCGGCAGGTGAAGATGAAGTCTCGTTGGTTCTGGTAAACTGTTTTCCTTCCGATTATGAAATCAAGTTGATCAAGTTAGTAGCCCAATAATACTTTGTCTTACATAACACAAGTATTTTTCAACTATGTTGAACCCATTTGGCTAATTTACACTTACCAGTTCACTATCTTACACTTGTTTGCCTGACAGACTGTGTCAGTCCAGAAGCAGGCGTTATCCCCGTTTACGTCGATTTTTATCTTTTAGGATTGACAGGCTATCCACAAACAACAAACAGCCACAAGTACGGGTTATTCAAAATACTGAGCAACATCAAGGAAAAGTTAAATAAATACCCGTGGGGGAGAAACATCGTGAACCGCTCAGCTGAAACTCAGTTCAATGGTTGCATGTTTGAAAGGATGAACTAGAGGTATTGGTTCATACAAAATTCTAAGAAAAAAAGGTTGTTGCTTGCGAAGCGATCCCAATATACAAAAACAGGAAAAAACATTCTATCTTCAAACAAACCTACAGTTCCCTCAAAATCATCGAATACCGGCCTCATGATCCACAGCGGAATGTACTTCAAATGTAACGTAATTACCTTTCAAGAATGCCAGGAAGAAGCATCGGTTAGTGATGAATCGGTTGCAACTGAAGGTTTCTGTTTGTTATGGACTCATAGAACCTCGCACGAAAAGACTTTAGAAGGCAGTAGCATCAACTGTCTGTACCAATCGTAATCTGGTTAAAACCAGATTTACTTATTCCTCGCACAGCATACAAAACAGGTGTAATTGCCTATAGGTAATAACAATGATCTACGTTACTCACTACTGAAACGTTAATGTTTTCCGAAACATTGTTAGAAAACTTTTTCATGGTTTCAGGTGACTGCACTAGATCAGACGTGAGTTTGTAACCATTTATGCTCCGCCACAGCAATATTTCATTTTCTCATTGTGAATGCAGTGCATTTAAAACATACAGCAAACTTAAAAATGGGAGAGCTCAGAATCAATTATAGCCCTGGCAAAGTTCCACCTTCTTTCTGTTCTTGATGTTTCCAATTTCCGTGGCTATAGTACCCTAACGTTTGTTATAATGTGCAACGGTATATCGGTCCGTCACTTCCTGACTGGAATTGTTTGGTGAACAGAACGAGAAAGTCACATTGTTACACTTATTATCTTACATATCATGGATGGAACAGACTCCCTTAACCAGATTTATATCAATATTGTGAGCGATGAAATAGCCCGCTGTCGAACGAAATGGAAAGTACTAAAACTGTGTTGCGGTCAGCTATTTTGAATCCACTAAATCCTCTTTTGATACTACTAAGAATATCAAATGTTTTGCTGAGGGAAACAATACGGTTCAAGTGTTACCGGGACCAACTAAGATGACACTCAAATTCCAGTTAGATGTATTCTGTTTGTAACTCTCCTTTTCCCAGTAGTCGTAGAAACATTTTCAAACTGCACAAAAGCTTTCATTCAACAATGACAAGCATTTGTCAGTGGGCCTGTACCACGTTACCTGTTTTAGTCTCCTCCAAACCAAGGAGAAAGACAAGAAGACGAAGAAACATATTTTGACACGATTTTTGAGTATCAAGTTTGGATTAGGAAAATTCAATTATTCAGAGACACCCATCAAACAGACTAATTCAAACTTGATACTCTAAAAATTGATTGGGCTATTCGCACAAGATGATTACTGTCAACCGTGTTGCTCAGGGGTAGGAGTTTGTAATCTCAACTCGAAGGCTCGCGGTTCGAGTCCTGACAGGGACACAAAAACGTAAGCAATGCTGAAAAGTTCCCAACAGGACGAAAAAACTGTTCAGTGCCCTTTGTCAGTTATCAGAACAATTCCATCGCATCTGGGGCAAGATGTATTGTGTTTGTTTTCTATCCACGAAATTCTTCTAATTTAATTCATGAAAATATTGTCTGATATTTGTACGGCAACACTTTCTTCCATACAATCTCTTATACTACATATGTGACTATTGCACTTGCCAGAACCATTTTGTATGCTTTGGATAACATTATAACTTCTTGAAAGCACGGTGTACAGCAGGACATTATCTCCTTTCATTTTTGGGTGTGGCTGCCAGCGTTGATAATGGCGATCTGAGCGCAACTAAGAGCGACAGGGTTTTGTTCATGTGCAATGAATGAAACTCACATTTCTGTCGGGCTTTGTGGTTGCCTAATGGTTTAGCACACCAAGTCATTCATCTTTTTCAAACGAGCTTCCTTAGGTTGACCGTGTCGATACTGACGGCTGCTGAGCTACTGGTGTGCACCAGACACGGCCCAGATGTTCATGCGCACACAGTGTGTCACGTGAATATTTACATTCGTTTCTGGTAGTTCCCGATCACAGCAGTTGTAAATAAATTCAAATACAGAAACTAATTGATCGATCACACATGATCAAATTAAGCATCATGAAAGATATTTTCTTGATACGTGGAGTAAAAAAAGAGTTATGCAGAAAATAATTTGCAAAATGAACTCCTCGCTAATGTACAGTATCTGCAAACAACTGCCACAGACTAAACCCGAATTAGTTGATTGAAGAGTGCGTGAACCCAAACGGGTGCACGATTTCGAAAAGTTGTTTTCATTTGTGTTTTCTTAATGATATCGGGTAATTCTTACAAATCTCGATCAAAAATAAGTAGTAGTGGTAGTAGTGAAACGAATACTGTGATATACAATTGTTACACACCTACCTTTCGCCTAATTATGGATCGGATTCAGACGTGTCTCTGGTAGCATTCGACTAATCACAGTGATCTGCAGCACTTCAGTATAAATACATATTTAGTCGCGGGTTACCGTATCGTCAATCGATTGCAAACGATTGCCTACCTACCCCTCGAAAATTATCCGTGGCATTTACGTCGATAGTGACTGGGCGGTAAAGTCACTAACTTATCGCCTCGGAGGACACGCATTTGATTTCCGACAGTACCATCAACACCGCCTGATTTCCGCATGACGATGGCATTCATTGATTTGCCGCTTCACCCTTCCTGAAAATTATATCACTGGGTATTAAAAAAAGATAGAACTGAAACAAAAAAATGAAGATTCTATCAGTGCGACTTAGTCTGTTTGGGGTTTCACTGTTCATGATCTTGGGTATGGGTTTTACTCCTTGGGAGATCAATAATTCCCAACGAGGTAAAAATGCATTCGCCCAAGGTGATGATCGTCATCTGGAGAGCTCAGGGACAAGGGTTCGCGTTTCGAGTCCTGACCGGGACAGAAAACGTACGCACAGGTTGACGAGTCCCAAACGGGACGGAACAGCTATCGAGTACTCGCTGTCGGTCATCGCAAATATTTACGTCACATTCAAATTTATCGGTAGAAATACACTTTTTTTCTCAGGTAGCAGCACTATCACGTGTTGGACTGGGGTTGCACATTTTGTCTCTAGAAGTGTCGTTTCTGGTGGCCACAGAACAAAACCGCTGAAGCCGGTGATGCTAGTTTTAGATGATGAATATGCCTTGGTAACAAGCCAGAGTTATTTGATTCCACTGATGGAGATTCACTCCATTAGTGATACTTTCAAAATAAGGTGGAGACACCAATGATCAACGGCGTCTTGAACACAGGCATTTTCGTTCACAGAAGTGTTTTTAATATTTTATGGAGCTGTCAAAATAATTTTCAGCTATAATCGATGTAGAAACACTTCATTCCGTTGCCTGGTCTTTTAGTGGTATTGCAGAGAGAGCTATTTGCAGGACTCCGACTGTTCGACTTTGATCTGGCGAAGAACGGAGTAGTTAGTTCTGTTGCAACACCTGGCCTGGGGAAAATGGCTTTGTTCGTGATTTGCATTCGGATATATCAATTTCCGACTGATTCCTCAGCGTGGTGACTTCCGATGGATTCATGTAAATGAAGAATTTTCTATATGCAAATTAACAATCCGCACGTGAGATTTCTATTTGAATTTAAGGAGTAGTCAGCTGGTGAACGACGTAACCTGAAAGTCAGATTTCTGAATGTATGCAATTTTCCATTACCTACATTTGGGTATCCGTGAGTTTAGGAAGTTGACAAGGTTACATGTATTGATACTCACTGAGTTTCTGATGGCCCAAAAGTAAATGTGAATGCTAATTTGAGCGATTACCCCTTGTACAAGCGGTTCAACTGTAAGTAGTTTTCATTTACATGCTCCAAATCTTTATCAATGAAACAAGAAATTTCTACTTGTTTTCCCACGAATTTATTTGTTTCCTCTAAGCGATTGATATCAGAATGGTTTATATGCTGCTTCTTGTTATATTTCGGAAAAAATAACGTTTCCATTTAGTTCGTTATTTTACACTCAATTTCTTATGCACTCGACCGATCGGTAGTGTAATACACAAGAGATTTTAATAGTTGCAGATGTTATGCGGACAAAATTGGTGTCGCCAACACATGAAATTTCATATTATATCCCAGAACAGTACGGCATTTCATTACTTTGTTGGTAACCAAGAGTGTTTAAGCGTTGATTGCATGATTGAAATAATAATTTTGTCAACTTCGTTTTTTGAATAGTTGATAAACTGCTAATCGTTCCATCAACCAACCAGATACTACAGTCATCTGTGAAAGAAACACAATCCTTTATACTCATTATGTACAATAAAAGAAATTGAAAATTATTCGACAAAGAATAGAAAATTCGGAATTTTTGCAGACATCCAACTCGTTTTGAGAACAAATAACTAGCCCTCACCATTCTTGATGAATGGTTGTTTTATACTGAATAACAGGCCTATGAAATCCTTCACATGGTCGCAGTGGGTGTCTTGGGTTACGGCTGTTTACCCATCAGTTGCACCTCGAGAAATGCCCGTTATACGACAAGGCGTCTCTAATAGACTCTGTTGAGGAAACCCTGATCAATACCTTCTCCCACCAAAGTGTGAGGATGAGAAACTGAAATAAGTGGCTATAACCGGGTGGGTGAACCAATGGGTGTTCACCTAAGGGTGTTCGTCCAAAACCCTGATTCCAAACCAATCAGGAGAAGGCCTACGAATCACGCAGACCTTCCCGGTTGTGACAGTGGTCACCGGCTCAGTTTGGTATCGAAAAATGAAAATAATGCGTATTTTATGAATTTAAAGGAAANATTTTGCTTGTGAAAGATAATTAGGAAACAAATCACAAAGAAAATCATCACAGAACACGTGATAGAACAGAGCATGAAACAGCTCAAATGGAACTTGCAATGAACATAAAAATAGCCATGGATCAAATGTTCCGTGAATTAAATTACGTTCAACTCATAATGTGATAAAACTTGAACACTGAACAGGGTAGAAACGAAATACGAATGTGAACGATAATTCACGCGCTTCGTAGAAAAAGAGAAACACAGANCAGAGATGAGAAATCAACGTATCGTTTGAGCATTCAAGACAACAAAATACAAAAAAACGGAGAATATTATCAAACATTTAAGTGAAAATACGTAAGAAAACATAAATTATACTAATAAATTATACAAAGTTCATAAACTGGAAACCTAAGATTTGAAACAAAAAGATGGAAGTCGAGGGATTGGTAAGTGTCATCTATATGGTAAATACAGATATGTGATTTAGATAACAGATACAGAATGAAACTGGAAATAGACTGGCCCACAGTATGTAAACAAAGATGAAAACGTCTGTTCAATGTGATGTGCAAACTCTTTGAAAGATGTTCATGATGCTACGTTCGAGGTTCCTCCATATTGGTTAGGTTTAGGGTAGCCCATTGTCAAAAAATATAATCAATTAGCATTAACCTGTAAAATTTTAAGAAATATTGAACAGAGCCTCGCAACACCCTGATTTTCATTTAATTTGACCCTCCCAGTGTTTAGTGTTTTGAGCCCCATTCACGAGATTGAAGATGATATTGCCCACATCAAACCCAAAATGTCTGTACTAATACCCATTTCGGTTTTCACTCCTATCAGTCGAATGCCATCTAAATGTGCGATTTTATGACTTCGGCAACTGTTTCTAAGCATCTGGTGTAAGGTAACAAAGCCTCAGTAAAAATATTAAATCTAATTCAAAAGGATGATACGTAGTCATGAAACAGTTATTGTAATTTTATTCTGTCTATCTTCAACCTGCCATTCTGCAATTTTGCTCGATGTAGCCTACCGTTTTGTAGCCCATCGTTGACTGTAAAATAGTATTTCTTTTCACACCCTGGTCACTGACGGTCACTGTTGGGGTTAGCTAATTTATTCGTCTCCAACACAGACAAGTTTTCCATTACACTGAAAACCCAAGTGCTGGGCTGTAATTAAATAAATTTGACATTGGACGTGAACCCTCCCGAAACTGTGTAAATGTGAAAAGTGCAATGTTTGATGAGATCTAACCAGTTTCTACGATCAACCTCGCGCAAGACGTCATACTAACCTTTATATCGATAGTGACAGTTATAGAAAACCTACCTCATCAGTGAAGTAAACCTCACGATATTTAGAGTGTTATGTGCAGGAGACCAACTACAAAGGGGTCAGTATTTGCTGTTTTTCGAACTTATGAGGTGGGGAAGGTTTTAACTTCCTTTTACAGATATAGTGAAATTCACTTTAAAAACTAGTTTGATAGATAAGGTTTTTCGCCTGTTTTTTTGCTCCTCGAACACCAGTGAGATTAACCTAACACCAAATAGACGCGAATAGAAGGTGTTGCTTACATCAATACGTACTCTTTGTTGTCCGTTCAATATCGGCTTCATATCAGGTGACCTTAACTTCTCCCTGAATTGAGCTTTCATTTTCCGAACAGTGTTATGAGACAATTGCGGCCAATGCGCCCCGACTATTCTTGATAATAGCTGTTTGCAACTTATTTCGGCTGCGATCGAATTAAACTGTCGTCTTGTTTCAGTGTAATTGGTTTTCTCTCATGTTTTATACCTTGACAGAGACATTCCGTTGTTTAATCGATAATTTGGGCCAATTTTCATATCGAAATAGTTGCACAAGTCAGGAAACGAGTCAACGGATTTATGTGCCTCCTGGGAACATTAACTTTCTGCTTCAATTAAACACCAAAAACTCCTAGATATAACGATACTACAAGAAGCTAATTCCACTCACCGGACATCTCAAGGTTGATTTTTGAAGATCAGTTTTATAGTTTCTTAGATTACATTTTTAGTCCAATGAGGAATAAGGATTTTAAAAGCATTATTTATCAATTTATTCAAGCTACAAAATACTCATTAACCAGCTCATTCACTGTGTACCACATGATAAAATGTAACTTATTCAGAGTACGTCTATTTACCAGAATAGACACCCACGCGAAACAGCAGTCAATTACTGGAAAGAATGAACTCCCCTGCTGCTTTGCTTAAAATAGTTTTAATTTTGAGCTGACACATTTGAACTGGTAGAAATTTTATTGTGACACTTCAAGTCACCCGGTGATAAAATACAACTCAAAACATTTAATTGGAAGATAAAGTTCAGGTCAAATGCTCTTCGCGCATGGTCATCGATATATACGTATTATATTGACAGCTACGATGGCTTTCCCAAAGTTTGATCATGTTGAACCAGGTCGATCGATATCTGTATATCTAGATGAAACAGTTGTTCAGATGGATACAAACATTTGTGTTTCTATACAATACCAAAATTTTATCGCCACTCCATCAAGAAATGGTATTCTCCACGGGACGAATACATTTTGGAAATGTGAAAAGAAAAGACCATATTACAATACTGCACGATTTATGTCCAGGACGATTTCGCTGGATCTCAACATGGTGCATACTGCAGAAAATACAATGTTTATTTAGGGCTTTAGTATGACAACAAAGTAAAGCAAAATACATTAAAAACAGACAAAAAATGTTTACGTCCGGTAATTCATCAATAAAGTTCATGGGTGACCGACTCTAACTCCAATAGTGATGGTCTTGAACGATTCACGAGTTTGAATGATTCATTTCTGATCATCTTTTATGATCTGTTGGGAAGTACCATTTCAAGTAGTTCAACAATGATTGTAACCATGGTAGTGATGAATTTCAATCAGCCTCATAGGCAAACATTTTTCTTAAATTGTGTGAATCACAGTGAAAAAGAAATCAAATATTAGGAATTGAGTGTATCAGAGGAATTATTGTATTTTTTTCTCAACCGAGTACTCATGCATACAATTGACTTGAATCATCTATGCTTAGATTATACCTTAACAATGACTAGCATCAGCATACATGGTCAAATGACTTGATTTCCTCACTCTCCATTCATCTGCATCCGCTCGGGGGATCAAATCGGTTCCGGTACGTGAAACAATCCAATCCTTTTCCTTCTCCTCTTCCTCCTCCTCACCCCTCCTCCTGCCGGTGCTCCTGCTGCTACGACGGCCGATTCCGGTCTGCTTAGATCAATGCGGAACGACAACTGTTGGACCAAACTCTCCTTCGGGTGAAAACAGTGATAGGAAAAGCCAAGTCGGAGAATTTGATGCTTCAGTCTCATATGGATCGCGTTCTACAGGCAAGTTGGTTGCACAACTTTCTGATTGGCTATGACATTTCCTGTGTTTCATAAACACACACGCACATACTCACACACACACACACACACACACACACACACATATATATATATATATATATATATATATCTTGGGACAGGGAAATTGTTGAACATGCCATTCTTTGTCATAGCCTTAGCGAACAAGTACGAATGAGATTAGTCCATAATAACAGTAACAACCGTCAGCTACTTTTTGTATGCAGACATTTTTCAATCATTTTTAAGTCGAGGGGCCAAAATCGACTAAAAGGATACAAGACAATTATCCGATACTTTCCAGGTAATTTGGCACAAATAAAAATTAAAGTTTTGGATAAACTTGTTTCCAGGGGTGAATGATCATCACCCATAAACCAAAAAGACCGTATCACATGCTCTCATTGGATCCAGATCTCTCGTTTTCGTTCCTATTGCACATTAGTTTTGTTTTACTGTCCCTCCTCAACTCACAATGCGTCATTAGTTTGTCAAACTGGTGGGTGTCAAGTGTGCAATTCAATCCACTGATTATTGGCCAACAGCCTTGTTAATTGTTGGACGTATAAATTCGATTACTTTTTACCTCTACGGTTGCATATGGGAACACAGTATTTATCAGAGATCTGTCGCATCAGTTTCGATAGGAGATACATTTTCGTGTAGGAGGAAGGTAAATTGTTACAAATTGTCAGGATTAAATATAGGCTTAAGACCGAATATGAAATTCAGACAAATCGCGAGGATGTCTGTTCATTCGATTGGCAAGGTTCATCAAGATGTGTTATGAATCGGAGGATGGTCTAACAGCCTATAAAACTGTTTATGTAGACGAACTCACCCCACTACCACCACCACTGGGCCCAGAAAATGACAGCCGTTCCGTTTTAAACTCCGACAGCGAGCAGGTATCGAGCACCTCCACCGTATGGAACTGGTTTAGGCATGCAGCATATTCACGATGAATCCTTTTGGACAAGCGCCTCCATACTTTGTTTGGCAAGAAAAAGTCCACAAGTTAGCACCGAAAGAGACAGTGTATTCGGGCATTTTTTCGTTCAACCGCAACCACACAGTTGAGCAGTTCGACATCTGTATTTTTGCCGCGTAAAATGTGATATCAAGCGCACTCGATAATTGGCTTTCTGTCACTTCTTTAGCTCTCTTATTCCTCAAAGATAATAATTTATTCATTTTTACCATGAGAACACACATTTAGAGGTGAAGAATTCTTTTCATTGATTCATAGTCAGTTTTCTAGGTTTTGTGTGCCAACTTTTTCCATACCACTTCATGCAACTGTTGAGCAAAAGATCAGAGTAACCGTTTTTCACCTTCAAGTGCTTCTTCTGAAATCCCTTTGCTTTTCTTTTGCGTCATTACTGACGATCATTCTTTCTTCATCTGTCTGTTCGTCGGCTGGCGAGTCAAATTGATTTCTATTTTAAGAGGCTGGAATTGCGGAATTGAAGGTACCACCTGTTCAGAGTTCATGCGCTGCACCGAAAACAACACAGATTCATCCGATCTACCACTGAAACCGTCTTTCGGATGGGTCAATTTGTTGTTGTTGACCTAACAATGTCCAGTCAAGTTTTTCCGGTGTTCTGATTCTCGCTGACATTTATGTGATAGACATCTCAATTAATTATGTGGATAGTTATTGCGGGCAGTCAGGGATACCGGATAACCGATGGCAATAGTTGTCATAGTTCAACCTCAGAGAATTAGACAAATAGGCTGTTTTCGTTGTCTAAGCATAAATTGAGAGTGCAATGCTTGGAATTCATTTGACAGAATGGCAGAAAAACGTGATTTTCGATGACAACTGAAAAATCCAGCTTGTGTTACGAATGTAGTTTATCCGATCACTTAGATACAGGTCATACCATGCTTGGGACCTTACGAATTGGAATTAGGAAATCTAAATTTCCGGAGGGGGGCAGGGAGATGACTGAGTGTCGCCTTATGTGCTTCAAAATACGGGCCCTCAACTGAATAAAGGGTCAGATTGATTGCGGATTAAATGTTAACATGCCTACTGAACAAAGAAAATGTGTAAACTTTTGGACCAGTTCAGCGAAATGATTTGATCAATTGACGCGGATACATTGAGGCCACGATACAATGTATGCCAAACCCCAAAACCAGTCTCGTGTTGATGAATGACTAACACCACAGGTGTACATTCGTCCCCCTCTCCCGTTTCTAACTCTAAAAGGACTTACTTTTAACAACGCAACGCAACTGCAGTGAAGTGAACAAGTATTGCTCTATAGAGCAATATAGAAATCTCTACAGAATGTTCAAGTATGAACATTTTGAACTACCCTAATTGGGACTTATGAACTATTTGATCGCATCAACGTGACTGCTTGACCTCTTTTTCGACTCTTGTTTTGTGTGTTGTTGTGTTAACTTGAGAACGAGTTGTCACTTGATGTATGCACTACAGACATGCGTCCTAACCCATCCCTCTGATGTCGCATACAACTGTTGCTTGCCACGTGCACGTTCCCGATTGCCTTGACGGGTTGACGCGTGATCATCCAAAACCTTTTGTCGATATCCTTCTCCAATAATCATCCTACTCAAAATCTCCTGCCGACGTGCACAATGAAAACACCTCGACGGAGGAGGGGGTGGTGTTTTTTCTATAAACATCTCATTTGGCCATGTGCCAGCACGCAGATGGATAAATATTGCAGGCTTAATTGCAGAACAAGAGACAGAGAGAAGAGTGTTTGTTGAACAAACGGAGTGGATGTTAAATGGAAAGTGAGGAAAGTGGAACATTAAATTGATGGATGGAACGAGAGAATGAGAAAACTTTCATCATCCGGAGGCTACAAGATATTTGCCTCGTAAATGCGTACTGTCGGTTGAGAATCGAGAACTCGAATTGAGAAATCGCTGGTGTGTGTATTTGTGTATGGTGACTTGTCAGGTATAACTACACGCATGCATGCACGCACGCACGCGAACAGACCACCCCTATCGCTTAAACAGACCGCGTACTTTTGATGAACGCCGCAATGGAAACCACAGATAAGAAACCGGTCGCTGAAAAACCGGACTTGTCTGTTTCTGCTGTTCAAACCACTCAAGTTGGTTAGTTGAGGCTCTGTTGTGGGACTGTTTATTTACCCCTAATTCTCAAGCGAGACGCGGCCAACAACATACTGGTTATCGGATATTTTCTGTTAATGATCACAAGGTACGGTATTATATTCCAAAAGAACTGAAACATTCAGATCCCGTAATTAATTTGGAAATGCAATGTAAAAGACAAAAACTGGGAGAGGATTTCTTTTCGTATACTCCCATCAGTCCCGTACGTATAGCTTTAAAGTAGACAACCAAATGAAGTAAAGTAAGAAATCAAGGTAGGTTTTATGGTGTGTGTGTGTGTGTGTATGTGTGTGTGTGTATGTGTGTGTGTGTGCAGTTGCATACGATTGGCTACATCAAGTGTAGACCAATAGTACAGGTCATACGCTTTTTGACAAATAATACGTCACCGAAATGATGGAAAAGATACGCAAAAATTCAAATCAGACCTGTTTCCGGTTTCATCACTGAAAGAAAAATGAAAAAAAGATGGAACCTATGGGTTGGCGTACACCGATTCTGTACGGGTTACCAAACAGATATTAACAAGCTATCTCTTTATTTACTTATCTACATAGGACTCGCTTTATCATAACTTAGCCTAGCAGTTCGTGGAAGTCCACGAACATTTTGGTAATCACGCGCTACATGAATCTTCTCAGTTGGCTGATTTTTTCTTCCAGTTTGAACCTGCAGGGTCCTTACCCTTAGCCTACCCCGGGTTTAACCAAGCCTGTGCAACTAAACCCTCACATCAAAAAACGTAGCTATACCTTATTTCAATTCAATTTGTCTTAATATCATTTCAAAATGTCCGGGTTTTAGTACAAGTTGTCTGGGTAACATTTCCAGTTGCCCGAATATCATTCCAAGTTGCCTCTGCATCATTTTAAGCTGTCGCTTTGGCCTCACTTGCGCTGACAGGCCCATGTGTGCAAGCCTCCCCAGCGATGTCTAGGTAACCACTATGCCCCATAGATTTCTCAACCTAATGTTGAAGCGCGGGTGTGACGATTTTGTGACGTGCCTTGATCACACACACCCCTATTCGCATGGCATGACTGGGTTGTTTCACACGCTAGTACACATCCGCGTCCGAGTGTGTGTTCATCCCCTTTCCTCTGAAACGCCATATTGGGCTATGCTCTGCTGACACTGACGAATCATGCGTGATTAGCGCTTGATCCATTGCTTGCGTCTATTGCATGAACTACACCTCAAGCGGCTGCAGTAAGACAATAATCGATCTTGCTCGATCGATATATGTATGCATCAATGTTGTTCGGATTGATATCCCGTTTGTGTTCGCAGAATATATTCCATCTGTGTTACCACCATGTAAGCACCATCAAACATAAAATAAGGTGACCAACTTGGCCATATTTCCGGAACGGAATGAGATAACTCTATCAGAACAACCGCAATCAAAATTATGCAAAAAGGGTTATCGACTTGTACCATCAGTCTTTTGACAGTTAAGTAACTTTATAACCACTGAACTGAATTTCTTACTTCAGTTCATTCGTCGATCTTGTTTAACGTAATGCGTACGAAAGGAATTCCTCTCATAGTGTGAAATTATTCCCGTTTGAGTAGTCATGAGAACACAAAATAGCAAACAAGCTGGTTTTCGGTACTACATGAACTGGCTAAACACAGCACAATTTATAATAGATTAAAACAAATGGGGAGAAGAGACAAATATCTGCGACGGAAATCAGAGTTTAAGGAGGGATGATGATTTTGTGATGAACTTCGGCGGTGGTGACCAAGTGATTCGATCACCAAGTTGCGACCCGGAAGTCCAGGGTTCGAACCGCTCCCCCGAGCTCGTTTTCTTTATTTCTGTTTCCCCTGGCAGCCTTTGTATGGCCGCAGCCCGTTTCATGAAAGTCGACTGTACATTTATACATTCAATAAATAAAAAAAGGAAGTAAAAGGACAAAAAATGATTAAAATTGATGTTTGTGAGTGTGTATGTCTGTATGTGCGTGGAAAATGAGAGACATGGTGGTTGTGAATGGGTGGGTAGGTGAATGAGTGGTTGATCATGAACGGAGGTTACATCACCAGGTTGTTGGTGCATGGGTATGGTAAGATCAATTTTCTTACAAACTGGCGCACAAGTGTGTGTGTGGAGACGGATGGCAATCGACTCGGCTGTTGACGAATTTCTGAACTTGACCATTTTGGATAACCTACCCTTGACCGTATACAGAGGACAGAAAGCCTCAAGCACATTGACTGTGATTAGACTCAGGCAAATGGTTCGTAATTGCCGTTGCTCCGGTCCTTCTCAACCCCTGGGTTCAACCAAATGGGATGATGCCCCTTGATGCGGTCAGATAGACGCCTCACCGTTCAACCCACTTAACTTGAGCCACAGGAGCGGTTGAGTTGGTAAACACAAAATGAGGTCGCATCCGGGGGTAATCTATTTTTAGTCTGCATAAAGAGGACCGGGTTGGGTGCGAATATAATGCGGGGTTCAGCCGCAAAGTAGGTGCATTTGAGGGAAGATTGCATTCGTATACTCAATACTTTCGTAATCGTTTCTCCCCTGATTGGGATGGAGAGATAGACACGCTTCTTATTTGTTAAGTCACATAATGTCTTGAAGGGATATGATATCATGCTTTTATAATGAATGGCTCAGGATATCCATTCTCCAGAAAAACATTTCGTATTCCTCCCAGTTCAAACTCGATAGAGTTCGAAGAACAAAGTTTCTTAACTATGTTGGTTGGGCAGCGAATCGAATTTCTCTTCTGTCGCAATGGGACGAAGCTATGGTAGTGTGTGTACTGTCCCGTCCATGTTTTTTTATGGTAAATGCTTCTACTGTGCTTCTTTGATTTCCCTCTCAGATATTTGTCTCCTCTCCCTACCTGCTTTAATCTATTATAAATTGTGCTGTATTCAGCCAGTTGATATAGCACCGAAAAGGAGCTTGTTTGCTATTTTGTGTTCTCCTCTCATGGTGTTTGTCTTATGATCTGTCTGTTCATATTGTGTTCTTTTGTCTTCTTCATAAAAGCTAGCCTTGAATAAATGAGTTAACTGACGGTAGTTTGGAGGGAAAAGGACTATGACAGTTCCGCTATAGATTTGTGCCGACCGGACTCCAATCCTTCAACAGATTAGAACCCCGAATTGTTAGCTACTTCTCTCGTTTATGCGATCCACTTTCTGATTCGTGCATGACTCACCAGATGTCAAGATCAGAACAGCAATTTGCGACAGAGCTTCAAGTGATTCTCTTCATGCTGCTGACCATCGCGAAAAACTGAAATAACATCCAGTGAACTTATCGGATTTTGGCTGTGATTGACTAAGTCCCTCAGTTCCTTTTCTCCCATTTCGTGAGTGCAGAGAAAAAATAAATATTGTGATTTACAGGTACTTCATATCACTCTATTCGATCGGCAGCAAGGAAGAGATGTGTATACAAATAGGTTTCACATGGAAATTAAAATACATTAGAACCCGATTCATTACTCTTTCTGTTCATATAGGAAGGAGGGTCTGACCAGATTAAAATAGCTATTAGTGTGTTAATCGGAAGGTAGGATTGCGTAGAGAGATTAACGCGACATCGCTGGCGGTTAGCGATTCTGGAGTGTATCATCATACACAGACCACCCCCCCCCACCACCAGCTACTCTCCTTAGGTATGCACCAAAGCTGCTGGCTCCAAACCGGTCACGTACAACCCGATCATAATCACTGCAAGAACAGTGGCTTAGCCAATCATTTTGTCCTTCTCAGTAGTGTTGAAATACGCGCCTGTTTTTTCTTCGGTTTGTAGCCGACTGAAGCATTATGAAACGCTTGCAATATTCACCTTTCATCTGCTCTCTGGTATGCACACTGTATGTCATATTTTTCTCCCAAAAACGAATAGATTTTGGTTGCTGAGATAACGAACATATTCGAGTAATAACCGTCAACACTCAATTTTCACTAGATGTTTTACTCGTACGGTATGCACTTACCTTTTCACTAAGAAGAAAAATATCCATAAATGTATCAATTCCCATGTGCGTACGTATTTAGAAGCTACATGAAATAAACGATACCCGACAACAACTGCTTCTGGAACACTCGGCACTCAAGGCAAAACTCGAAGCCAAACTTGCCGAACAAGTCTTTCATCTGAATTCCTCTTTCGCACAAACTCGCCTTTCACAAGACCAATTTGCCCACCCAACAATCTCCACAACCAATGGCGATGAGGTTTGATTTTCCCTTTTTTCACTTAACTATAAATGTTCCGTTGTCACTTGAGTGTCCTTCGTGAACTAGCAGGTTGATACACCCTATACAACTGATTGCCCCTCCATCCCGGGATTAAAAAAATGTGTCGAACTTTTGCTTTTGTTGTTGTTGCGGTTGTTGTCCCATCTTTGTTATTGGACGAATCATGCATGCGTGAGAATAATGTACCACTCAGTTGTTGAACGGCAGTTTTATTTCGCTACCTCTGAGAGGAGTCAGGCGAAAATAAATTTCTCATCACCCACCAAGCTAGTACTGTCTCTTTAATCAAGAAATGGAATCGTGTTCGAGCAATGAAACGAACACCATCACTGTTACCATCTTTGTGCATTGTTCTTTTTTACGTCGACAGACCACGCGTTGCCACTGATAAAGCCCCCCCCCCACCTCCCTCGTCCATAGCATTCTTCGAATATAAACAAATCGCCATACTCCCTGACTTGGATTAAACAAGAATGGTAGAAAAATTTAAAAAAAACAATGCGATCAAAACCTGCTTCCTGTAGGATGAGAGTGTGGAAGTGAAAAGACATTGGGAAAGTAAGCTGATTTTATGTTTAAGGCAGAATCGCACAAGTGAATCAGCTAGGAGAACTTGACAATAGACCGTGGTCGTTAGCCAAAGAGGGTTTTGGCTTTAAAGAAAATGTAGATCGACCACTTCGACCATTCGCATCATGAAATCATATGTGCGAATAACGGAATAACTGTTTCAATGTTAATGTGCAATAAATGGGTAACATATTTTTGTAGTGACCTCGACGCTGTATCCCAAAAATAGACCAAACAGTGCTTGCTGTTTTGTGATTGGTCTTCGCTCGAAAATATTGTTCGCCTGAAATGAATGCAGCCACAAGTTGTCAAGAAAAATAAAAAAATAGAGATGCATCGAGAATAGAATATACAGATGGATTCAATAGAGGAGTACCACGAATCTGGGAAAGTTCAGTTGAACGACTATTTTGAGTATGCGGTTAAAACATTGCCTTTTTCGAAAATCCATTGGAGTAAGACTTGTTTTTGGCCATCATCTCGTACCCTAGCTTATTATTAAACTGTCAGTGACTTCGTCTTTCTGTTGTACTTTTTTGTCCATCCATGGTCTATTCAGTTGAACCCCAGATGATCTAATGCGTATTTGTTTTCATGGTTTTGTTAGGAACTCAACACGGCCAACGGAGATGAGACCATTGAGAATCTCCGCGTGAGTGCAATTTGTAAACATGCTTTTCTCACATGAAGTCAAGTCAAGTCAAGTCAAGTCAATAATTTGCTTTATTACACCATTTGGTACAAAATTAGCTACCAAATGAAAATGTGTAGGGCCTGCTAAAGTTGGGTTACAACTATAGCGATTATTGGATTTTCTTTACCTACGTATACTTTGTACACTGGAATCAGAGACTCATACAGTGAGAGAATAGGCATTTATCTATTCAATGCAGTTAGTATGGATGCAGTACGACTTGACTAAATTCCACAGTTCACACCTCATTTATCGGTTTACCAACATAGAAATACTCACAGGGATATTTTCCGATTACACATGGTGTCGAATGTTACTCATCAGCACTTGTTCAAACCTGTCAATCCTTAAATAATCAAACCGTTTTACACTAACACCTTTGTGGTCTGAGTTAAGCCAAAAAACATTATCTGAAATTTTACTATCAACCCGTACTGGACAACGAGCTGTCCTACACACACTTGCGCGCTGTTCTTTATCGTGCGAGTTAGATTCCTTTGAACTTTAACTCTAGACTTTATACCCGAAACCAGAATCAAATGACCTCCTTCTATGCCTGGGTTTTTTATCCCTGAACGTGTATAGCGTTCTCGAGGACTAATCCATTCAACTATCAACTATCAAATAATTTTACCCCTCATTTTGCTTGTACTCTTGTGTGACAAAATTTATTCACAGGTCCATTTACGAGAATTGGAAAAACGATGTGCCCTTCAACAGCTTCGTCACGAAGAGGTGTTGCTCGAATTGGAAGATGCCCGGAAACGAAGCCGTCAGGATTCCAATCTTATTCCTGCCCTGTCCGTTAATCTCGATTCTACCTACACTCCCGCCCGAGCATCAGCGTTGGAATTCGGTTCACACTATTCGACTCCCACTGGCGGTGTGGTGGCCTCCTCATCCTCGGTCATTGCAGCTCCCACCGCCACCGCGACCAATGTACTAGTCAGTCGACCCACACTGACTGATCTCAATTTAACCGAAGGTCGTCTTGGTGCACCCACACACGAGCTGACCAGTCAGCTCAGTCTAAACCAGAGCATTCAGGGAGCGCGTGTACGAGGGCATATCAAAGGTCGCTTGTTCGCCGGTGCTCCCGGTAAGGACGACGACGAAACGAACAATTCAATAATTCAATATTTTCTATGTATGTATGTATGTATGTTTGCTAGTTTTTATACATTTTTGTGCATTCGCTGAACTGAGGCATCTATTTGTTAACGCTTTAACAACAGCTGGGGAGAGATTTTAAATACTTGCGGTATGACGATGCCCTACTTCCATAAATTTATTCATAGCGATTCTTACTCGGCTAGGTAGCTTGATATTCCTTTTTCATCTCAGTTGAATTGGTGCGGGTAATTTTTGTTGTCGGCAGTACCTTAATCCGTTGTCGGGTCACCGAGTGACCGCCTATGTTTGCGTCCTCGGATCATTGGGTTTCACCGACACGAGCATGTCGTCCAATTGATCGTTCATTCACTGGGTTTCTCAGGAAAGGTCCCAAGTCTTCTCCGTTGTGTATTGCGATCAAGCTTGATCGATGAGCGATTATATATATCCGTGTTAGCGAACCGGAGAAAAAACAAGAGAATGACCAAATCACAGAAGAAGGATTTCTTAAAATGAACAGACTGAATCAAACCACTGCCAGAGCACAAGCACAATTTTCAACTGAAATGTAAGCATATCTCAGTTATTCAAATACAAAAGTACCGATAAATTCACCTAGATGAGTAATAAGGCGTTTGTAAACAAATAATGCCTCGATTGATTCACGGGAACTCGTTTTCATGTGTGTGTGTGTGTGTATGTGTGCAGTATGGATTAGTTTATGCAAATGATCTCGGAGCACCACCGAGTAGGCATCGTGTCGACGTAAACTTTCTGGGCAGCCCTAAAATGAAATTGTCCTTTGAGTTCCACATGCTAACTGCAGTATTTTATTCTCGTGAAGATGTTGGGGAAGAGCTTTACGTATCCACTTCTATCACAAATATCTGGATGAATAAACTCATTCGTAGACTAAAGTTCTCGAATCTTGATGAGGTTTATACCGAACGAACGAAATGGACGTAGAATACCCGCCCCGAGCGTAATTCATTGGAGCC
>UZAN01039715.1:0-44750 GCA_900618425.1 Echinostoma caproni
CTTGTCAAATATTGACGAGACTATATCCACCGATCGCGTGTATTTGTTGATAATTAAATGTGGAACATTCCAGCAAGTTTCATAAGAGCTCGGTGAATTACCAATTTTCCTCATTTGTGGATGTTGCAGTTTTAAAAACGGACTTGGGTTTTGACAACGTACACAATAAAAACAGACAATATGCCAAAATAATGTCATAAATCGTTCTATCGGTAGTCGTATTCATGCTGGTGATACAAATAACAAATTTCTGACAAAATTTTACACAATACAAATTAGACTAAGAAAATTCCACTTTTATTTGTTGAACAATTGAATTTTTAAAGTCATACTTCGTACAACGCAGTCCGCTGTTAGAGAGATTTGTTTAATGAGGGGTAGTCATGAGGAAACTTCATTCGGCGTTGTCCAAAATTACAAAAGATGACCTACCAGAAACGATTTACAAAGTAGCACAGTCCCAGTTTAGAGGCTCTAAATTTTCTTACTGAGAAGGATTAACTGATAGCTAAATGTATTTTGATTTGTGTTTTTTATGAAAATTCTCAACTGATTGAGATTTTCGAAAAAAGTAACCAATCGCCTCAAAAGCTTCTTTTGTTAGTGATTAGTATACATGTTCCGAAGCAAAACCGTAGGGAAACATAAAAAGCACTTAATTTTCAAACCCAGACCATTTTTTCATCAGTCAATGGTAGGCAAGTTAGATGCGGCCGTCAATGGAATTTGTTAAGAAACGAAAATGCACGAGGCACGACGGCTCAAGTTTGATCTTGCCCAAAAGCTGAAAAATTAAGATATTTTACAAATTGTTATTCATCCCTAATCTGCATGCAGTGTCGTTGCTTGCAAGATTTCTAAACAGAGTTATATTGAAGCCACGAAGAACCACTTTGGTTTCTACCTGCAAACTGAAGTGGTTTTTTCGTTAAGCGTGGCTGTTTGATTTTGTAAAACAGGCCGAGACATCACATCCAGCAGTTAGTCAAGTCATGTCAAGTAAAGCTTTATGTACCCGATAAGATGAATTTTCAGCATTATCGACATGTTATAGTAGAGAAAACACTAAGTATTGAAAAAGAAGAAATCTACATTTACCAAATGACAAACTAGCGGATTTAGGTAAAATCCTAATGTGAGAGATGATTGTTCAAATCAGTAATAATATTTGCTCGTTTGACCAAAAGAAGAGCAAAATGAGGGATCATGCCGTTTTTGTGTGTGGTGGTGCGTGCACAAAGAATCCGAGATTGGGAACGGGTACTCGGATGACAGACCGATTTATTGAGATGGGAGTGCAGGCAGTGTTCTTCATTGGACAGGATATTGCTGATAAATTGATCTCATGAATCAAAGTGCTTGCTCACAGTGAAGTCGACCAAAACCGTCTTATAAATTCCGCTGCAACGGGAAAGAAGTTTAGAAGATCGGGAGAAGGGAATAAAGTTGTTCTCCTTCAGACCAGTAAAATATACGGGGGAACAGTACAACCAATGTGGAAGAATGCAAGCAGTCACAAATTTAAGAATTATATTTAAGGGAACGCTGAGCTTTTTAAGCCTAAAGGCGTAGAATGATAGCTTACGAATCCAAATACAAATGTTTTCAACATGTTTGGACCAAGAAAGATTGTGTGACAAAGAAATTCCAAAATATTTCACAGAGTTAGCCTTGGGAATGGTATTACCATTAACAGAAAGTTCGTGCTGATTATTCAAAAGGGTTTGATGAGGCATGCCTGTTTTAAGGCTAAAAGAAACATCCACACATCAATCAACATTTAGCATTAAAGATCGGGGAGTCGACCAACTAAAAATGTTATTGAGATAAACTTGAAGTTGAGAGAACAGTTGGAGGACAGCCGACCACCACGTCATCAGCATACTTGTAGGCGATAAAGTTGGAAGGGATGGGAAGGTCCTTAACATACAGTGAAAAAAGAAATGGAGACAAAATTGCACCCTGAAAAACTCCAGAGTTAACTTCTAGCAGAGAGGACGATTTACCGTTGCAAAATGTGTATTGTGTCCGATTAGTGAAGTAATTCATTAGTACATTCGGTAAATTAGGTGCCAGACCACAGTCCGAAAGACATTGAATGAGAATGCCGCGATCAAGTGATTCGAAATCATTTGCATAATCAAGAAAAGTTAAGCGAACGATGACAGCCCCTTTGTCCAATAAGGATGAAACGGAATGAACAACGTGAGCAACAGCCTCAAGAGTGGAAAGTGAATGTTTGTAAGCAAACTGAATAGGGTCATGGGTGACAGATAATGGGTCAGCTGGTTACGAAGGATTCTTTCGAAAACTTAAAATAATGCCAATGTACAGGCAATCGGTCAATATTTGAAAGATAATTTTTTGGGAATTGGGGTTATCCAAGCAACTCTCCAGCAATCAGGGATGCTTCCAGATGACATACACAAATTGAACAACTAGGAAACAGATGAAGCAAGTTGTTCAGCACGTTCTTTCAGTAGGAAGGGGACAACGAATCAGGGCCATGTGCCTCGTTAGATTTAAGGGACTTAATTACATTCAGGATTTCCACAGGGGTGACAGATTGGTTCTCCCCAGTAGATGTAAATAAAGATGGTATTGAGTTCCGTACAGTAGCATTTGCGAATTGACGGTTTAACTCCTCAACACCCGGAAAAGATCTGTTCCCTGATCCACAGAGCTGCTTCAAAGCAGACCACATATCGCGGCAGCTCTGATTTCCCATCAGAGTTTCGATATATATGCGATTTAGGCGGGGTATTTCTGTTTTGAACATTAATAAAAGATGTTTTACAGCACTGTGCCTTCGAGTCCTGTAAGCCCTTTCTTTAACACGACGAAACCGTTTTAGAAGAGGCGAAGAGAATCTGTCACTTCGAATATGTAAGGTCTCAACTGTGCAACACAGATCATAGCAAAATTAAGATAAAATGTAAGATACTCACTACTGGAAGTGTTCTCTGCATTGGAAAAGACATTGAAGTCGATAGATGAAACCATATCTCTAAGTTTGGATTAGTTTTCAGAAGTACGGCTTCTCCTTCTGATGGTTCTGGATGTGGAACGGTTCATATGGGGATGGAACTAGTTACCGTAAATCTTGGGGTGCAAAAAAATAGAGCAATGATCGGAGCTACCTATGGGAGCTCGCTTCTCAATCAAAACATTTCGAGGCTATTTACAAAAATCCCGTCGAGTTGGATACCAAGCCGGGTAGGAAAATTTACAAGATTCGTCAAGCCTAAAGTTGTAAAGAAAGATATATTTAAACGATTAAAATCACCAGCAGCAATGCATAAATACTAGTCTAAACCGGGAACAAGTTGTGAATAGAAGGAGTCGACAAACCGACGAATATCAGAGGTTGGCGTGTCGAGAGAGATGTAAATATGCATTAATGTAATACGATGAAAGTGAGCAATAAATCAGGGCTTACAATAAAAAAATACAAATTATCTTGGGCGCATTAAATTGAAAACATTTACGAGCGTTTTTGCACCATTTCCTGTTGACGAATGTTATCCACTCCACCACCTCTATGAGAAACGTTCACATTACGATCGACTCGGAATATGTCAAATCCATCAAGATGCACGACGTTGTCCTCAATGTCAGGATGTAACCAGCGTTCCTGGAGTAGAATTGCCCTTACATTCTTGCATTCATTCTGGTGTACCATGCTCTTGACATCATCGAGTTTTCCCATAAGCGAACGAATGTTACTTGAGATAATAGATGGAACGGTCAAATTATCAACAGAACGACGCCTAAGCGCCACAGGCCAGTCAGCACGGTGTTTTTCATGGTGTCCTTGAACAGATTGTTGCAATCGTTTGAATCGATTTCTCACAGAATGGGCAAAAATCAGAAACTGATGTTTTTGCGCGATAAACTGCAAGGATTTCAAAATATGGCGTTGTGGTACAGCATATGACCTTGAGAATATAACGAGTTGATTCAAAAGTGATGTTAACGCGTTCCTCCGCTGTAACTTTACGAAATAATATTCCACGATAAAAAGGCACGGCAAAATTGAAAGGCCCCGCGATCTATCGTTGTGTGATGCCAAATGAAACTGATTGCATGATCTTTTTATACCGAAAGCAAGTAGTTGCTGTGGTGTTGGTCTCATCGCAGTCGTTTTGGTGTGTACTTTCTCCCCACCTTGTTAAACTACTATTGGTGGATCAATAAAATCCGATAGAATATTTTTCCCATAGCTTGCGGAATACGATTCATCGACGTACTACCTCTCTCGTTTGTAGGAGCATATAACAAACGTACATATGTAGCAGTATTTGGAAACATCTTCTGCCAGTCACTCAGCCACCGTGCGTGAACCCGGTTAGCACTTTGTGAGCTATTTGAATAAAATAGTTGGAATTTCGAAAAAAGACGATATTATTCCATAAGATTATAAGATGTAACAGGCCCTAAAGACTACTTTGGAGAGGACCGAGGTTAGGCTATACTAAGAACGAATTTCGAAGATGTAATGGGATGGTCACGACTCAACTCATATGTCTACAAGTATAGAATGACTATCACAACAAGGTACAGCAAGTGCACAGCTATTATTAGGTGGGAAAAAACGCCAAATAAAAAATCGGTTTGTGGGAGCACACGAGATCTACTGATTATTACAAGCGGTGCTTTTAAAGGTGCTACACAGTTGCAGTATTTTGGTCCCTGGATCGTTTATGTTCTGAACAAGTCGTTTTGTTCACAGAGCAATCGATCCATGAAAGTCAGGGAATGACAGCACCAAAGTGGATTTAGTAATTTTTCGGAAGCAGATAGACAACGAATATGAAGTGTAATTGACCCCCAAACAAATGTTCAAATCCAAATCCCTAGTTTTGCGAAGTATGTACATGGCATGCGAAGAATATCCATCTAGTTAACCAAATGGTACCTAGGCTTGTTCTGGGGGTTCTTTCCATCACTAAGACCATATTTATTTCCTATCAAATCCAATGGCAGAAATAAAACAGTGATAGACATTTTCCACAATTTGCAGTGATGTTATTTTTCCACAACAAGAGCCGTAATAGCAGACGAATTCGCAAAGAAGACGTGAACAACTTGTTTGATTGTTTCATTTGACTCTGTGCTAATTACTCTGCACAGGATACCATCACATGAAACACTAAGGCCTCTTGTTAATAGAGAACGTTGACTGCTTTGCCGCTTCTGTTGGTTGGTATCTACTTGGGAAGATCTGTGATAACAGCTGTTTTGCGTTCGGAAATTGTGTGCAATAAATTACCCAATAATAATAATTGCAAATGCGATCGATACCTCCATTAAAATTCCAATACCAGCGGTGAATATCAAAATTGAACATGGTACACAGTAGACGAAATGATCACCTCGCACAGCATCCTGGACCATCGTTATATTTTAATCAGTAAAAGTATTAACCAATTGGAATATCCGGGAATTAGTTTGAATCAATTGATTGTAGTTCAAAGTCAGTAATTCTTCGATTTATATGTGTGAATCACCAACACAACAAATAATTAATTTTTTGCTTTACAATCCACTTAGAACAATTATTAGAGGAACCGTAATACGTCTTTTTGTAGGCTAAAAAATCGCCCCGAAGCGACTGTCGTCTAATTTTTGATCATAGTCAAATTTCCCATGGAAACAAAAGGGACAAGATTTTGTATCCTTTGGGAATACATTTGTGAGTGGACATGCGTTTGCGAAATTGAAAATGAAGCGGCTTTCATTAAACTGTGCACACTTATATATAATGCTTTGCAAAAATGTTTTTTTAAATGGGAAATTGAGTCACTTTGGTGATTTTTATCATATTTTATTATATAGTAAATAAGAAATATAATTGATGCCTGGCCAATTTTACGGTAACAAGTTAGGTTCATCCGGTATGTTCATTATTTGCTTTTATTTTGTTATTGGGAACCACTTTTTACCTGTATACTGTTTTGTTTATCAGCACGGTGGATGAGAACTGGGTGATCAGTGGCTTATTCGTGGGATCATAGGACTTCATTTTCTCAGACACTTCATCGGGCAACATAAAACAAAATACATTCTTTAATGTAAGAAAACTTGTGTAATCAATAGACAATCGAACCTTACGAGCAATACGACATCAAATATCACCATTAACATTATGTATTCACATATCGGCATATCTGTATTCTAAGTAAGTTTTGCTCTACACCAAAGAAAATGTCCGTATTTCCTATTAACATAATGATCTCAATCATGAATACAATTCTAGTCTGTTTCGAGTACCATAGGTATATTAATAAAACAATTAGCAATCGAGTGACTCTTATTGACCTTACCGGCAAAGGGAAGCAATTTCGTTAACTCCCGATCAATAGATTGCTCTTGGAAACGAAATGGACAACTGTTTTTTGCTTGGCTTGTGACTCACCATCGCTGCGTTTATTTTCTTCCTCGGTCCAGAGGTCCAGAGGTGTGAGTATTAAGGTTTCCAGTCAAAAAGGGTTTCTATTGTCCGTGAATGAAATAATTAGGAATGCACAACAATACAGACCACTTATTCGGATATTGCCACAAGTTTTGGTGCACAGTTGAACTGTCCTAGTGGAACTGTTATCAGTGGGCTATGGTTACACAGCCACCAAAATAAGTACGCCAACAGGAAGTAACAGATCTACAGTAAAAGATTGCCTGTGACAAAATCCGTAATACAAATGAAACGAGTTGGATGCGTTACAATTCACGATCTAGCTGTCACGTTCCTCGTGATCTATTTTCCGACAGAGTTCACCTAAATATTGTTCCTTTCGTCCCGGAAAGCAGTCAGGACAATGTAATGTCTTTTCTGGTTTCCTCTCTATAGTATTACTTTAAAGTATTTATTAAAAATGAAACAGGAACGGGACCATTTTGAAACGTAAACGGACGACGTTCGACGCGTTTGTAGCCTCCCGCATGTACATAAGTTTAGGTTGGCGCCCTTTTAGAACTGGCACAGTGTCAAAGATAAAAACTACTGGGACACCGGGCTGCTCGGCAGGAATTAGTGTAGAGCAGCTTGATAGGAACCCATTGAAAACATGCCAACTGATCTTTGGATGACATTCATGTTTAAAGATACCAGCGACAGATGAACATGCTATTATATTCAAGTTGGGTTCTTTGTTGGACGGGAGGCTTCTAATGGCTTTACAGCCCACTTTGGATCGTCGAAAACTGCGACTGGACCATATGTTGTAATTGGACTCGTCAATGTACAGTCTCAGGGTTGCGTTGCCCGATCTCTGTAGCCAATCGGCATATTCCGCTTGTTTCACTTAGACAGATTCATCGTCCCATTCGATGGGCTGGATGGTCAGCTTCTTAACTGAATAGTGATGTTCATCCAGTAATCGATCAATGAAGGTCTTGCTGATAGAAGTACCCGGGAAGTCTATCTCCATGCGTTCCTTTAACTGCCTCAATGTGGCTGTAGGGCTCTCATCAGCAACATCACATAAATGTTTTGTGAATTCATCGTTGAATTTTTATTCACAGGAGTAGTGCATCTCAGAGTTTCTCTGCCGTCTCGTCGTGCAGCATTCGATCATCTTTGACACTGCGCCCGTTCCTCGGAGAGCTTTTGATGCGCAGTTTAATGCCAACCACCATGTCCGATCTCTCCCACCATATAGTCCCTTTTTCAATCCAGTGAAAGAGGTCTTCAGTAAATGCAAACAGGTGAGAGATTTCATTCTTTTAATTCTCTTATCATTTAGTACATTAGAAATTCTTTCACTGAAAACACTGAAGCTATACGAGATGTACCAAAGGGTTTGACGATACGGGTACATCGTCTAAACCTACTCCAATCACTATGTGGTGCGGCATTTGATACCGTTACTACAGTCAACTGCGCGGCATACGATCGTCACACCTCATTTATTAGTCAAGCTTTGCAATATGACAATTTGTAAAATATAAATGTTTTTAACATTCGTTGACCTCAGAATATACCGATAGTTCTGGTTCTGACTCGCGTACAGCGGTGTGACCAAAGGCTGTGCGTTGAAGCTAAAAGACTGCGGATTGTGGCTAAAGCATTTCGGGTTTTGGCTAAAGCCTGATTGTAAAAGGTGTAGGAAAGAAACGTCTGCTACTTCCTATTCAATGGGATCTTTTGTCTGATCAGTACAAAAAAGCACGTTACTTTTTTACGTTGGATACTTGATTCGCATCAACATGAACCCCTGATTCATTTATCTGCACCTATTCGCTTACGCAACGTCACTTGCAAAGAAATTGAGAAACAATTTTCTAATCCTCATCATCTGTAGCAATATGTGACTGTATTTGAATGCAATCTGGCTCGCTGTGTGCTGATGCTTTGATTCCATTCATGCAAACACCAATATCATTGAATTGTTCTTGATTATTATGCATCTATTCCAGACTTTTAGTTTGTTCAATCCATCACATGCCTCTGCATACAACGTTGCACAAATTCTTATTTTAAGATACTCGATCCATGCCACAACTCCTTGAATCAATAAAAGACAGACCAATTTTGGACCCAAGTTTCAGTTATTTGTTATATTCCATTTGCACGTTACTAATGGTTCATTTGGAACGCGGCAGAATGATTCGCGAGCACAGATGCATGCCTACCGGCACCTAAGCTCACCGTTGATGTTCCACGGTTCAATTTAATTTCTAATGATCCAAAGCCATTCAGACACTTATGGATCCCGGTTGGCAGGTTTAGGCGCTTCCCTTCAGATCTACTTAAACCGATATGTCTAGTCGGGATTTCAGAGTTACATGCATAATCGTTCTTGATTTCTTTGTGTAGTTGCATTTTGCCCGGTTGGTTCGCACGAAGTGTCAAGTTTTAGGTATTTATCGTAATTTACACGTACGTTTGTTACCACCCGTTCTAACAGAGTCCGCATAATGGTGAATCGACAAATAACTCACAACCTACTCAATCAAATACTGTACCAGCGTTCGGCTTGTAGATTCATTTTATGTTCTCTAGTCTCACGTAATCGTACATATTACCGATTTTGGTCGCCTGATACCAATTCATCCCAGCGGGAATTATGAAAATTATGAATTATGAGATTCTGTGAAGATGCTTTGTGATCTCACTTGGATGTACATGAAATGTAAATAAACCAATCCTATCGAACTGGCTTCACCAAATCCACTTTTTTCTGTATACAATTGAGGTTCAGACGGTGTATTGGAGGATTTTATCCGATTTTTGGGTCCACTCGTTTTTTTTCGCACCAAGTGGAGGATTCATCCGCGCTCTGAATGCTCGTCTCTGTAGCTCCGAACTAAGGTTGTAACCGTTTTGCATTTCAGACTGAGGCAACACTTACAATGTGTAGTTTTGACTAAACAACTACGCTGATAAAACATTTGCAATCTGATCACCAACCTTGGCTAGCAGCGCGTACTAGTTTAATTTATCATTTATATCCTCCCCCATTCTCCTCCGTCATTTATGGTATCATCGACACAGGTCTGGCCAATTAATAATATCTGCATGAGAACTAGTCCGTTCGAGAGCGGAATTTTCACTCGATTGCATCCTTTTACTTGTGCTCCAAGGGACCCGATTCAATTTGATCACGAACCGAATAGGCGTGTACCAGACAAGGTCTCTTCACAAAAAATAATTCTGAATATTTGAAAATAGACTGTCTATATCACACTCATTGTAAAGCTTTTATTTTTACTTTTGCATCACTAGTCTCTATGGACGGAAATAGTTATTTATTTAGTCTAAAGGTTCCTTACAACTATTGACAATAAAATATATTTTGCGAAAACTCTGTACTTGTTATCTTTACATTTGTTTTGTTTTTCATACATTTTCATGGACCCTAACAGGAGACTCAATGTCTCGAGCTCTCCAAAATCTGGAATATATTTGCTGACTCTCAGGTTTCGGGGCGGATCATCTCTAATACATTTTGTGTGAGATCCTTTTCTGTCAATTCGCTAATATTTCATTTTTACATTTAAACTCATGCAAAGATTTTTAATGCAGTGCGGTTTTTCAATATTGATGCATGTATCGGTTTAGCATAAATGGAATATGGATCATTGACGTGTCACTATTGACGGTGATAATTTTATGTACACATTGGTGCCCATTTCACGTTATTTTTCTTTCCTGTTTGGTGATCTGAGAAATTCGATCACTTGGAGTGCAATATTTATTTACAAATTTCAACTTTCTACTAGTGTACCGTTTATATAATGTCTTGTCGTCTTTCCATCACCTCACCGAGGCCTAATTCAAATGAATTTCATTATTTTCTCCCGAAGATTGGTAGCTACTATCAGAATAAGACATTCTGAGCATATCAAGTGTTTCCATAGAAACTAGGGTTTATTTAAGGTTTCCAATGCTGCCATGGAAATTTATTGAAAAGTTATTTTCCCCTCAAACAAACCGTTGTGAGCTTATTTCTCTCAAGAATCCCGAAATGTCCAGTCCCACTTTTCATCCCAGTCCAATTGCCACTTCCTAACCCGCTCCATTGTTTGAGCCTAAAGTCCTATGAAGCTCTTCGTTGAAAGTTCTTAATGTTTCAGCCTGGAGTCTTGAAAAGTTGCCATCATGGTCCTCTCTTTTGTTTCTATATACTGGACGTTTCGTTGGCATTTATGCCTAGAGGGGACAATCAAGTTACCGGTTTTCAAGTACACACATGCCACGGAATCTCAGAACAACAAAGCTCACAATAAGGCAAATGTAAATGCATGATTTGGAGCAATACAACTGATCTGTTTATGGTTACTGCTCGAGCATTCCAATTCCTGATTGAGCATATTGTTCTTTTTGGAGATTGGGAAGTTTCAGTTATTTCTCTTTCGATCGTTACTTTCATTACAGACAGATATCTTATGTCTATCTGGGGTTTTTCGCAGAGTTTCTCGTTAGATCTCATTATTCGATTGTAGTGAAGGATTTGATTTGACTAAGTGATAGACCTCGTCGTGTGAAGAGTGAATGAAACGTAAAGATAGGAAACCCCGAACGCCTGTTTTGATCCGTGTGAGTCATCAGCATCATCAACAAATAGGCAAACGAAAGCCTCCGTCGCACTCTTGCAACCAGTAATCAGATTCGGAGTGTTGTCAAACTAGTCATAACCCCTGGACGCTGGTGCTTATCTACGTGAGGTGTGATGCTCACATTAAACTCGTAAAGATGGGTTGTGCTATATCGGGCACAGAAAAAATGAAAAACGGTCAGATCAGCTGCACCGTGGTCAGACGAGTAATATATATTTGCTCCGCTTGTAACATCCTGATTTGATCCTCACAGTTGGATGAGAGAGTGAGAGGCCAAAACTAGCTGTCCTTCTTTGTGAATAGTTCATCCATTTAAGGTTTAATAACACTTTGACGGACATTTGTGGCAGATATGTCTGTGCTCAATCTATCTCATTGGCAATGACTTCCCCAAAGTTTGCGCAGGTTAGAGCTTGCCATTGTAATTTTCAGATCACCAAAGGATCGGCATTCGACGGAGAATTCGAGCATCCACACATGGAGCAATATATCATACGATGGCTTCCGTATCAGTTAGGAGTGCCTTTATGTCTAACTGAAGCTTTTGATTCTCTTACGATTTAATCTGTTTCTCGAGACCAAGCGCAGTCAAAGGAATTCGCGCTGATCCTAAATTTGTTAGTTAATCATTGCTAATGATTTCGGATATCTGCATCGTCCATCAACCTTTGTTTAATTCTTCGTCTTCAGATTTATCTTTGAGATACGTTCTTCGCACATCAGGTGACGGTGAAGCTCGTTCAGTAGGCCAGTGCGGGGTAGGTATTGTAATCCGCAAAAGGGCGGAGCCTTCTCTTATCGGTCGGATCCCCGTTAACAGTCGATTATGTGCAGTGCGTCTCCAGGTTTCAATCAGCGTTCGAAAGGGAAGCAACACCAACATGTTTTTGTTCATCGTATCAGCATATGCACCGACCAATTGCAGTTCTAATACCTAAAAGGACGCATTCTACGATGAACTCATCGATCTCATATGGCTGAGTTGAAGCTCCGACATAGTTGTACTTGCAGTTGAATTCAACTGACAGGTTGGAAAACTGGGCGCATCAGAAGCTTGTCTAGGCGGTAGTTTTGCTCTGCCCTGCCATAGAACAGATAACGGCGATCGACTTCTCCAGTTCTATGCGGACCATCATCGGTTCCTAGGAAACACCAACTTCCGACATAGCTCTCGACGGACGGCAACGTGGCGCTCTAGTTCAGCTGGTACGCTAACTTAAATCGACCACAGAGCAGTAAGTTACCGTTGGCGTGGATCAGTGCAAAATTGCAGGTCCTATTGGACCACTTGCGTTGAGTCTGACCACGCATTAGTTTTGATGCAGTTCACTCACTGACTACCCAGTGACGTTCGGTGAACTTGTACTGCTCATTATCGACTATCTGTTCCAGCAGTTCGTGTGCGCTGTGAATCAGAGCTAGTGCGTGAGCCAAACGTTTTAATGAGGTAATATAGATGAGCAGTGAGATCAGATTAGGCGAGCAGTGCATCCTGCAGCGAATGTGGCTTATGGGTCTGAGCCTCAAACCGATCGTATGCATTGTATATCTCAGGAGTCAGAAGTTTTGCAGAAGAAAAAACGACAAATCCCGGCACACCATGTTCAAAATAGAGTTAGATGACAACTACAACGTCAGCTCACGAAAAGCCTCAAGAAGGACCGTGAGAACTGGTGGGCAACAAAAGCTAGTGAAACGGAAGTACGTCCAATCCCTGTCCACTTAGACGTTTACCACTAACCTTGTATGCATTGCGAGTTTGGCAGCGATCAGTGAAGTTCGCCTCACTGTATTTTGCTGTACGATGATGATGATAATGATGATGATGATGATGATGATGATGACCAACCACCTGCCACGTTAGGTATTTGTTTGCGGGACCGGAGGTATTCAGCAGAATCCTTACATGAATAAATAACAAATGTTGAAGATTTTAATCAAGTATCTGTTGTGCATATCAGATAAAAGAAACTCTCAAACCTGAAGAAACATTTTGTTTTATTTTCTGTCCCTTATAGCCTTGCTTATCATTTGTATTCAGTGGAGTCCATTGTTCACAGTTCTGAGCATCTCTTTGCCAAGAACATGAGTGCGGAATTCCCGAAACGTGTCAAAATAAATGATCAGATCACGTGAATTGTGATAAGTAAGGAGGCCACGCCTTAATCAATCGCATTGTCAGAATTCATCCCCAAAGATAGAGCAAACTGACCAGATGTTTTATTCGGAGCATGAACAGGATCAGCTTAAGGGATTCATTATCATTTATTATTATTAATTATCATCTTCCTAACAACTGCCCCCTTGATAATCGAGATAAGTTGCAAATTCAAATGCATATTATCTCCCCGGTTTCCCATTCATTTAAGTTTGTATAGGACTTCGGTTTTTGACAGAAAACGTTTAAACATTTGTATTGTGTCCCGGCATCAGAATACATGTTTCATTTTATGGTGCGGGTACGCATACTGTCGGATTTGACGTCCCACGTGTTTGTGGGTTACAAATTATGTGTCTGTTTTGGGACGGGATAAGGTATAACGGTTCATTCAGTGCATAACATTCTCCAGTTTGTGTACTGTGAGGTTCATTTTGGTTGGCAGATCTATTTCAGAAGAATTTAGCTAGGTTGTGAGGGCATCAATGGAGAGTGGTGTTTTCTCTTGGATCCCGAAACCAGAACCGGTCGCGAGTGTCAAACCACACAAAGTTCGCAGGATTCTCATGCTGTTCTAGTCATAATTAACATTATCATCAGATAACAAGATAGTTAATCTACCCGTACCTCCAATCCCGAGGATGAAACACTCTCGTTGATCACCGTGATGAAGTTAAGCGTAGAACCATAGTCCTAATTGGAAGAATTTCGGTTATATCATCCTTGCATTATACCTCGCTCTCATTCACATCCTACATGACCTGGATGATGGACTACACATTCAACCAACCCCTTACTTGTTTGACACATTGATTCCGGATTGTTGAATTTGAACCACGGTAACCTGATGGATATATACATCGAATAGGTTGCAATAAATGTTTTAATTAGTTCCACGTTTTCACCTG
The DNA here is from genome assembly GCA_900618425.1 of Echinostoma caproni. Taxonomy (NCBI): domain Eukaryota; kingdom Metazoa; phylum Platyhelminthes; class Trematoda; order Plagiorchiida; family Echinostomatidae; genus Echinostoma; species Echinostoma caproni. Next base: position 14,128 of record UZAN01039715.1, read on the forward strand.
TTAGGTCTGATGTCAGCCTCAAATAACCGAAAGTATATCTCAATCAGTTATTTTCGGCACATACCAGTAACACACATGGAAAGAAAACAGTTTATTGTGCAAACCTATTTGCTGTGATACATCAACTGGTCAGTACATCACGTAATTTATCGCGTTGTTTTGCTGATAAAATACACAACAAAATCGGAGTAACGGTGGGATTAGTTTTGTTGCTTACCTCGCGTACATAAACTGAATGTAGTTGACCTCGTGACCACTTCCGTGTTGCGCATGTGAATTGGTAGCGGGAAGTGGGCTTATTGTTCGGTTAGGCTCATGGACATTAGAAATTGAGCTTTTTTGCAAACTGTTTTGAGGGGGGCGTATATAAACGTTTTACAGCCTCGGCGGAAGCTAGAAAGTAATTTTTAATCGGCCTAATGGGGACGATTCTTAGCGCAAGGGACAGAGGGGAAGGCTTCAGTTACACTCACCGTGTGATAAGATTTGACTAGGTGATAAAAAGGGTACTTGCGTTTGTTTCAACTAACCATTGTTCAGTTANGTTCAGTTAGGTCGGCTGGTGTTCACAAACTATTGCAGATTGGTGCTGCCTCTTGCTCGTGTGCAAACCAGACCAAATGAGGCTGCAGGAACCTTGTTTTTAGTTGCCCAAACAGGGGATCGGTCTGGATGTAAATACAACACGTAAATTTGTCACCAGAGACTTGTTCTCCGGTGCGGTTAGTCAGCCTATTTTTAAAAAAACATATGCACTGTACCTATCCTCTATATGTACAAACTTTGAATGACAGAGTGCTATGCACTGATTTTTATCATGCACCTACAAGCCTATCCTTTGATCAGCAGTGTGGTAAACAATGTCCGAAAAACATTGCTATGTAGAAAATAATCGTGAATCAATGATAGTTCCGTACTAACGTTGGTCCCGTAAGATCATGGGTAATAACTGCTTTCTCCTACTAAAACTACTACTACTACTACTACCAAAAGAACACTGTTTCGAGTTGCTGAAACGCTTTCTTTCAAGGTAATGAACCAGTTTTGTAGAACGCTTCGGTTTCTCTCCATTTTAATTGTAAGAGATTTGACCAACAGGGTGGTTTCACTGTAACCTCTTTCATCTAGATTACATGAGCCGCAACCGGGTAAAAAAACCTGTGTTTCAGAATGCCCACCACATCCCACGGATATTTAGTGAGGAGGTGTTAGACCTGATTGGGAGTTTGCCGTCGGTGGATACTTTGGCGAAGACACTTTACACATAAAGATTATGGTCTGAAACCCGAATGTCTTGTACGGCAAAATGCAGCCGGAACGTTCTTTGGAGACGGTTTTTGCATTAGAAAAAAAAACAGCTCAGGTTGTGCACAGCGGATTTGGTGCGTTTATAAAGTAAACATTTCACATGTTATCCGCTGTTTCATAGCGTTGTATTACCATTACAGTTTGCTCCCATTTGAGTAAAACGAAGACATTAAACGCGCTGACTGCGTCAGTAAGTAACAATATAACCACATGAATGAACCAGAACCGTATTCGAAATGGATTTAACAAGTATTGGCAATTACAATGGAAATAACACATCATCCAGCACCAACTGAGGTAATAGGTTGGGGTGAATTGTTTATATTCACTTGTCGCACAAATCTCGACTGATCTATCAAGTGAAGAGCAAATCTTAAGGTCTCTCAATCACGAAGAAATGAGGTGAGCTTGATAGAGCATAAACGGAAACCATTTCACGAGGCACGGCGTTCTATCTCTTGTGAAACAGGTCATCTCGCATGAGGTCAATGCTTGGAACACTCAATTACCGGTGGGTACAGTTTGAGATTGATCACCTACTTGATCTGATAAGCATGGCACAAATGGCAAAATGTACCCATTAGTGGGGCACGAAAACCGCGAGCATTCAGCCAGCGCGCTTCCGATGACCAACTGTATTCGACTACGGAAACCCTTTTCAATCGATTCCGTCTCCTCAGGTTGAATCTTGACGGGTCATCTACAAGTGAAATTGGATTTCGGTTCTGATCCCATAGATTTAATTATCAATTACGAAGGTAAATATTCAGATAGATGGAGTCATTGGGGGCTGGAGAAAGACCCAAAATTATTGATTGAATTGTGAAAATTAAATCACATTGAATTGGCCTTATCCCCATAAACTGTTCGAATAATAAGGGAAATAACTGTCACTCTCGGTTTCATTATGACCTAATTTGTTACATGTTTTAAAAGTAGGTCTCTTTTATTGCACTAAAACGGTTGCTCCTCTTTGTTCTGTCATCGTTGGGAGAGAGAAGCCAGCTTATTTTTTCTGATGTATCCTAAAGTTGGTTGAATAACTCCCTCAATGAGTAATCTATGAATACACTGGAATGAGTAATAATGTTTATATACCGATGGTGGTAAACTAAACTACCCTGTTGTTCGCGTCATTCGAGGCAAGTAGAACGAAGGATACAAAATTGATCGTCTGGTGTATGGGCGCATACGGGGTGATATCGAATAGCGCGCATCCCGAAACACATAATCTCGGAGCATAAAAGCGATTCGCTAAACTCCTTTTCGAGTTCACTAACCGCATTTTAGTTTTACTGCTAACTAAAAAGCATTATCACATACTGAATGAATGCTCTGTATTGTAGTTAGTATGGCTTCAGCCCTGTTGCTTTTTGGTTGACTCAGACAATTCACTGTGTGTTATGTGCGAAATGTGCAATGCTTGTCTAAAAGAGATAAGTGAATTATTAAGTGAAATATATTCCCCAGACAATACTGCTTCCGTTTTGGCAACTATACTGGAGTTTGCATCCATTAAAATGTCGGTGTCAATAAAGTGTGTAATGCTTGATGCGTTCTGGATATAAAATCGGCTAATCGCGAAGTATTTCTTGCAGTTTATTGAAACAAAGATGTCCGTTAGCTGTTGTGATACTGAGCAGTTCACAAAACATCACGTTTCTGAAACATGCTTATCGGTCAAAATATTTTGTCATCATTTTTTTCAAAGTTCGAAAAATGAAATACTTCATTTCTGCTTGTGTACTGGATCAACGTCACATTCTACTGGATTGAAATGGCATAGTTTCCGGATAATGAGTAGTCACTAAGATACAATCGGTGTTTATTGCATGCTTATTGTTATCTGGGTTGTGAATGGAGAATAAAACTTTGTCCTAAGACCTGGTGATGCTGGGCAGCTTAGGAGTGAAGATTTTCATTGCTTGATCAATGAGAGACACCCACACATCAATACAAACTTACGGCAAGTGAACAATATAAATGACCGAGGAAGCCGATGTGAGAAGTGCACAGCAGAATAATCCTTGAAAACGTAAGTAAATACAATTTAACACGCAATGAAGTGATTAGAAAAGTTAAACATCACTCTGTTGTGCTTTACATAGCAATGCTAATTTGTTACATTCCTGGATGATTTGTGGAAACGTCCACTTAGGAGAGATTGCATCGTCTATCCGGTGGAGGCGTTCCAAGTGGATCGAGTAGACAGTTACGAGATTCACGTGCTAGTTCATAAGTAATTCCACACTCACGTGGTTAACGGAATGAAAATCTGGATTCCAATCGATGCAAAACATCAGAAACATTTCACATCATACAATATCCCAGATTACTGTGAAGAATGTAGCTTTACTGCAACTACGCGAACGTGTCAGAGATTGTGGCGGTCTTCTAGGACTCTGCGTTTACCCATCAGTCTTACATGACGGACGAACTTTGAAGTAGAAGTTTGACTCAGTGCAATGCAAAGTCATAAAAGAAACAAAAATGATTTGAATTTTGTAAATAAGGTAAACATATGCCCAATACTTGGGTATATCTATTGTCACATGATATATGACAGAAGTTAGGCTGAAAAATGCTATTTTGATGAGAGATGAAATTTGTCTATAGTATCAATGAGAAAAGACCACCTCTTCTCCCCACTCAAATTAATACCAATGCACATTTGGTAAAATTGAAATCATGCAGATGGTTTTCTGAATAAACTGATTATGCCGTTTTACATAGATTGAAGTTCCACGAGAAGGACTTCATCAAAACTTGAACAGATCGAGTTTTTCTTACTTGACAAAACACCCTGAATATGCTTTCAATGAGCTGTTTTCCGAACAGGCAATGTTCATCACGTTTCCACCACCGAATATAGGACCAGGAATCATAGGCAACGTTACCATTCCGTATATTTTCGAGGTCATGACACATAGATTTTCACTAGCATAAAGCGATTTGCTTCATTCTGCCTCTGCATGAATGCGAAAATGATTCAAGCAGATCCGACTCAGGTTACTTTGAATCAAAACAAAATATTTTAGATTCATCAGCTGATGAATCTAAAATATTTTGTTTTGATTCAAAGTAACCTGAGTCGGATCTGCTTGAATCATTTTCGCATTCATGCAGAGGCNNNNTGTAGTGGCTGTCCTGGTTTGATAGAATCGCTAAAATTAGTCTGCCGAGTCCACAAGACCTCGTTCCTTGTTGTTTGTGTGTGTGTGGAGCAGCGGAGTGCTGATCAAACCTCGTTTCTTCCAGAAATGAATTTATTAATTATGCAAATTCGCACTGGGGGAAAAGTTTGTCTGTCTGGTACTATTCATGTCCTAACGTGTCAAATGACGCTGACTGATTTTTGTTAATGCGCCTGCCTGCCTAAGACGGACCCTGACGACGTTACTGAAGATGTTTCCCTTATCGTATAATCCTTCAGTGAACCCTGTTCATATGCGGCCCCGCGACATAGTCAGGCCAACACCAAGAATACCTCCACCGACTCGAATAACATGAATCTTCCGGTAGCATTAGTTAAACCCGAGAGACGAACATGACTTCTGGCAAGTATGTTGTGTCCCAGCTCACTTGCTCACACTATATGAGCATACAAGTACTTCACGAGTGAAAATGTTACGTGTTTCCACATTTTTAAAATAATCGATTATTGTTTAAATTGTTATACATTTTGCTCTGTTGCTATCGACAGTTACGAGGAGTTGGAAGAATGGTTAACAGAAAATTGTGACATTATCCCATTGATTGGTTCAATGCATTTTGCAATCAATCAGAAGTGTATATGCACAAAATATGCGCCACGCGATGCTATTCAATTGCCATGTGTGTGATACAGGCAACGGTAGAACTCTTTTGGGTACAAACAGAAAAGGGAATAATAAAATTTGATTTCTGAATCTCAAATTTGAATGCACACAGTTTGCTTGTAGATATCGTAAATTTTATTTCAGAAAATCAGCAACGGCGACGTTTTTATCATATATTGACTATTTCCCAATTGGCATGATGAATTCCTAGTGGTCCCCTGTTCTCCTTTTGTTTTCCAAAATTGTTTGTGATAAAGAATAACCAGAAGAGAAGCGTCGAAAGTTTCAACGCCGTACCCCGTAAATAAAACTATGTGAATAATCTTGGCTCACCGTTTGGTCATCTAAAAAAAAGGAAGAACAAAGATGTTCCCGAAACCTAAACTCACGTGATAAAGGATAGATTATTCGATTGTTTGTGATTTCCTGATTTTTATAATTTCATGGACCTTTAGAAAATACCTCTAGATAATAACATAAACTGTGATTGAAACTATATTTACTAGAATTAATCTTCACACATTATTTATCGTTAAAGAAATCAAAATCCTCTGAAGGTACTCAAACACTCTGGCTGTTTTCCTCTGAGGATGTGACTGCTTTTCCTCCCAAGTAATTTACTTCAATCATGTGCTTGGTTCTCGTTCAAGGATCAAACGTGAACTTAGTGAATTGGAAAAACAACGAGCGGATTATTTCAACCCAGTGAAGTGAACCTGAATAACAAATTCATATTCGTCCTCGTTCTTGCGCGCGCCGCGAACTCAATTTACCTTGTCTGGGACATTTTAAATCCCTCGAAAGTGATTGAGAAATCGTATCGATAACAACCCTGTTTCAGTTAGTGATTCCTTTCAAGTCAGCTGTGCTTGGCAGTAAAGAAGTAATGCTCATTAACACATTGTGGGCGCACAAACATAAAGTGTAATGAATTTATGAAAACAACAATGCAGTTTCTGTATAACCCGGTCTCGTATGAATCAATACTATGCAGAGCAAATAAGGATAATGGTAGCACAATAGAGTGCACGAACTGCCCAGTTCATATTCGTGTACCGCAGTCCATTTCACGAGTTCATAACGGGTTATGCGAAACAAACAAATCTGGCTTACAAATAAAGCGATTTACTTAAAGGTATCGTGTTTTTCAGCTGAGCTGCCTGTCCAAATAGACGCTGACCACAGGTATACAGGAAAAGCTTTTCAAGCGTTAGGACGTGTTTTCTGTCGTACTTTAACTCTCATCAAACTTCGAGCGAACATCAATTTTTCTTTGTTTAAATGAGTCATGAGTAAAGTTGATGCTCCCCATTGAGGGCACTGGAACTGTCAAGCTGCGCTAAATCCTTGAACTTTATAATTATTTTCTCCAAATGTGGTGCGGTCAAGTTGGATAACAGTACATTTTGGTGCTTTGGTGCTTTTGTTCTCAACGCTTTTCACTTTCAGAGGCCATTCTAAAGCACGTCAAAAATATGACGGTAGAAGTGTTGAAGTGATGTCAAGCTCGTATGAGAATTTCAATTTACTGGCTAATAATACAGTGTATCAAGCATCAAAACCCAATGCAAAACTCAGTGGACATCAATGTTTCAGCATAACTGACTAATACAATTCGAGTTTCGAAAAATAATGTTGTTTTCGGAAGTTGATAAACCATGCCCACAAAAGTGCACCAATTGATCTTTATACAGTGTGGAAACATTGCAGTGTGTCAGTGGACAAGGAAATTTGGTGAGCCATAAGCTCTTGTTATATATAAACGCACGCTATCACATAGGTGTAACCCGTTGGGTTTGCCAGCAGATCTAGAAAGCTCGTACTTGATTCTGTTGCAGTGGTTTGACATTCTACTGTCTCCATCTGTGATAAGCCTGCATGTTTTGCTTGTTTGATTTTTTTATGTTTTACAGGTGCGTCTGGTTGTGTCGCTCAAGAACCTCCAATTGGAATTCACGTTGAGCGTGGTCTGAGACTCAACTGCTGAAATGGTTTTTGCTTACCACCTTTCCCTGGAATCTCAGTTTAATAAACTCAAATGTATAGAGATGCATTCTGTAACAAATCTCTATATCCGTCTTCAGAATGCTTCCGTGTCCCTAAACATTACTACCTGTAAGGGTGCTGGAAATGTCATCACTGGATGCGCACCAGCCGGTCCAGAAATATTCCGTTCCCTCCAGAAAATCCCAAACAAATGTCACTATTGGTCTTTGCCTTCCTCTATCGTGTGTTTAACATCAGCAATTCTACTTCATCCTCCTTTCAGCCTGATTATCAGCCTGCATGACTGGTATCCTTTATTTTTTTCGTCAGAAATCAGAGCACTCCGCAAATTTCATTACGTTGAATCAATCTCATCCACAGGCATACCTGCATCTTCTCAGGCTGAAACAGCTTTTATAAAATTTCGAAAATATTTCTTTATTAAATACAACCTCAAGAAATCAACCGCTTCACCATACCCGAGTTTTGCTTACATTCTTCCACCCTAGTGACACTGTCCTCAAGTGTTACTTTCTAGCATGAAGTCAAAGATAAGATCATGTTTTTTGGACTCTCAAATGTTGTTCTGGTGGCCTTAGTATAAGTGTACTTTAATCAAGAATTTAAAAGTAAATAAAATTTTTATTGATCGATTAATTCTTGATGACATGACACTGATTAAATCATTATTTCATCAAGCTATGGTGGATTGGTGAACGTGCTGCAAATTCCACCTTCTCCAATCCACTTACAGAAACGGCACCACCCTGTAACATGCTTGGATTCTGACTAACAAAGCTAAAAATGATTCCATTATCACAATATTTCCCGCATTATATTATCAAATAATTTTTAATTGAACAATTTATATTTTTTTCCACTGTTCAGATTTATGAGCCGTTAACAATTCACATAGTGGAAAGAAGATATCAACTAGTTGGAGGTTGAATTTTAAAGTAGAATTCAAATTTGTATTATAGGATTAATTACAAGGTCATGCTGTTGTTTTTCCAATTTAATATTTACGCGTTTGAATATTTTTCTGGACCAAGAAATTATGACGTTCAGTTAGTTCGTGGGTGGGAGATAACTCGGAATGTAATCTACAACTAATATGTGATTTTAGTAGTGCCATAGTTTTATCAAGTCCCTATATGAAAGATTCGACAGGTTGCGCATAAACCATAAGAGATGGGAGAGCGTTCCAAGTGTAACACATTGCGACAGTATTCCGGTCTGCGCTTTGAAGCACTAACTTGAATCGATGTCCCTTAAGGTGTATTTTAGATGACTACGAGAGCAGCGCACAGCATGGATGGTTTGGGTTCTGTAATATTTATAAACTTATACCAGTTCTGGAATTAAGCGACATTGAGGCGGGGGGGGATATAATTCCAATGATTGTAGTTTCTCCCGTTATGGGAAGTAATATAATTCCTTGATCATACTAATGAAAATTCTTTATACGTGCTCAAGTATTTAACGATAAAAGTATCGCTGAGTGACAAACAAGTGACCAGAAAACGATCATCTATTGGAGCGTGGAAATTTGATGAATGTTTCACTAACTAAATTTTCACAGATTTCCTGTGGCAAATAGCAAACGAGGCAGACCCGATAGTCACAAAGACATGCTTGTTATTCAGCGATGGAAAACGGATCGAGAACTTAGGGATAGTGGAACGTTATTAGTACGGAATAAACCATGTCTAGTGCGCATTATCGCTAAGGAGGATGCACAACGGTGCAAAAGATGTTTAGAAGGGAATGGAGTTAAGCCTAGATTAGTGAGAGTCGGATGTTGAAATAGTCAAAAGCAATGCGCAGAAACGAATAGCTGATGACGTTTTTTTGGGCACGCAACCAAGGCAGAATCGGCGTATAAACCGCAAAAGAAACAATCCCCGTGATGACCAAGAAAGAGGAGATCATGTTCTACATGCAAGAAAGACTGACATTAAAAACAGTGGTATACGACCAGTTGGGATACGCATCAAGGTGTAAATCTCAAAAATGAACGGACGCATTTGAATGTTTGAAAGAATGTGAGCTGAAATACATTTTTGTTTCGGGTTCAACATTGATAGTGCTTTGAATTCATGAAAGGATGTACAATTTGGATATAGAAAAACAGCCTCCAGAGCTGTCGATGCCCACTATGAATAATTATGGATTGCGTTCAATAAGAAACATCTGTTCACAAGAACTCTTCCTGAGCGACCTGCGAAAGAAAATCGTTATTCTTCCCGATGGCTACTTTTACTTGGAAAACAAAACTAGTCATTGATGGCAACAAAGATTTGTTGTTTTGATAAATCTACTCATTGAGAACTGATTTTCCTTTTTCAATTTTCGAATTGACAATAATTTGCGCGTTGTTTCTGGTTGATTTTTTATTGGTTTTACCTTCGTAATAAGAAATTTGTTATCTTGTGGTATCAGTATATCCAAACAAAGTTGACTGCTTGCCATGCTGCTCTCTTTTGACACAATTTAATTTCGCCATCCTAACCACTAAAGCTCGTTTGAAAAGCATCTGTTGTTTTGTGTTGACCAATTATTTATACTACATTTACTGTTTCTGGGTTTATCAACTAATTGGTGCTTCATTCTCTAAAACTCCGTCACATGTATTTTTTTCTAATGAATGTTTTCCAATTCTGATACGGATAGAATCGTCACGCAAGTTGCCCCCCCCCCACACACACGGAAGGGGGAAGTTCTGTTTTAATATTTCACATTTAACCGTGTTTAATCTCTAAAGCCCCGTGTTAGCTTGATGGAAATGTGGGGATAGGGTTTTAGTTCCCCGGGTCACATTACTGGTAAGGTTTCAGGGTGCGGATAAAAGAGATTGGATAGTGTGCGTAGAGTGAGCGGGTGGAGCACGGATTATCGGATAGAAGTGGGACATTTGGCCTGTTCATAGTGGTTCTTTTTGTATTTCAACGAAACACAAAACGCAGATCCTCGTTCACTGACTGTCAATAACTTTGTGAGCACGACCCAGTTGGGGTGTGTTGGACCGTGGCAGAACTGATGGGACCGCCTCATACTGCAAACCCTTCTCCACTCGCATTTTCAAAATATTTACAATAAAGAGTTCCAGGTTCTTTAAGTTTTAAATTTCCGAAGAGCTAGTTTTCTGTTGGGCTATATTTTGCGTCTAGTTAAAAAGATATAGTACTTCATTTATCCAAAAGCCTTCAGTGCACCTTCCTTACGTTCAGGTTTACTAGTCCCTGGGTATCCCTTTATAAAAATATGGTAAGGTGCAATTAGAGTCAAAGCGTACGGTGATCAGAATGAGAACCAATACAGCGTCTTTTTAAAGTAAGCTATCTGAAGGACGCGCCACGCCGCTTCGCCAACTAGCATCCAGTGAATCGGATGGATTTTCCTGATTTCACCCCGGAAATGTTTGTCTCTCAAGTTACAATTTAAATGTACTTGCGGTAAAAGGTTTATTGGAAAAACCGAGAGACTACTATCGGAGATTTTAGTGTCCATAACAAATAATGTGTGATGCAATCCCTATCAATATCATCATCGCCATCGACATAAAATACCTTCATAACAAACCTATATATTGCTCCGTTTTGTAAACAAAACACCTCGACATTCTTCGACTAAGTTTTACCTTTTTTGTGTCGCTGCTAGAGAAAAAGCTGCATATTATTTTGGGTGATTTTATCCATGCCTCAACCCGGTCACCCTGCTTTTGATCTAACCGATTTGTGTTTCACCGACGAGAGATAACTTCGTTCTAGACAGAATTATAACATTTAACCCCGAATTCTTCTCCATCAATCTGCATGTACTCATCTCAATCACTGACCATTGTCTACGCCTTCTAAAGCCTAATATTTATTGACGTTCTGCCGTTCATTCGTTTAGGCACAGTATGCAAATTAAAATGTCTTCAAAACACAACACGTGAGTGTATTTGTCTCCTTCAAAGATTTCTATCCCATGCTAATTCCTGGTTCTAGTTTGAGTGTTCATTGAATAACAGTGATAATCTTCTGTGGATAAATTCAATTCCATCTTTAACATCTGTTGTTCTTTGAAAACCCTATTTTTCTTCAATGGTCTAATCGCCTCTCCCAAATGCAAGATAATAAGGAGACACAAGGAACATTTGTACAAATCCCGGAACTCATCAATGGTCAGATATATTTCCAGGTTGATAAACAAGAAAATTAAACATATCGACTGATCCTATGGGAATCAACTGCTATGCAGCCAAAATAGGAGACATCTATGATAAATAATTAGATCCCATGTGGAGTGAAATCCGGACCAAATACATATACTGTGGACGATGACAGCATAAACTGTGCATTTGTATAACCGAGTAGCGATCCTCCTGTCTCATGTATTCCGAAAAACGCTGATAATATAACCCCGTTCTCGAGAGAATAAATATTTAAACTCCTCCTTACAACTAAATCATCCACCAGTATCGGCCCCAACGGTCTATTTTCAGCTCTTCGGAAGCATGGTGCCCCTGTTCTAACGGAAGCTATCACCTCTATCCTCGACACATCATTTAGCACGTATTCTATTCCTGATTGCTGGAGACCCATCACAATCACTTCCTATATCATAACCGTTTAGATCCAATACCCTGTTTAAAGATCTACCTCTCATTGCCCTAACGCCATGCGGTCTCAAATTAATTGAACGTGCCATTCTTAAATGCTTATTTGCTTCTTTCAGTAGCCCCGTAGCCCCTCTATCAATTGCCCATAAACCAAACAGATTCAATGTAGATGCTGTCGCCTACCTTGTTTATTATGTTACCGAATCCTGAGACCCATCAGAAAAACCTGTAAAATATGTTTTCTCCGAGGTTTNCGCATTTCACTCTGTTCCACATTCCCTCCTCCTTCGTAAAATGGGATAATTTGGCTGTGCCAAGGACCTACTGGTGTGGCTCTTTGACTACACCACAAACAGAACTCAGTATACTCGGTTTGATAGGAAAACATCTAACCCGCTCGTGAACAATGCGGGAGTGCTACAGGGTGTCGTACCTTCTCCGTACATCAGTGACCTTGTCAGCGAGCTCTCCAGCCGAATTATTTAAATACGCTGGCGACCTATACCTTAGAGAAGCCACTTATGTGCTCAAGGACCTTCTAAATTTCTCGAGCAGCCTGTAGCATATTCACGAATTTTCCGCTTGTTCTTGACTGTCTCTCAAGTTATCCAAGTGCTGCAACCCTTCGACCATAAACACAGATCCCCTAATTAGAATAGGTTCCGTGATGTAGTTAGGAGTTACAATTGACAGAAGCTTAAAGTGAAAATCCCATATCTACAACCCTCTACAGAAACCTCTTGTATTATCTTTTCAGCTGTGAAGACTGAGGCCGTTCAACCCCAAACGAAAATCATTTCCCTTATTGTTTATCATAGTGTTTTCCCTATTCTTCTTTATTGTTCCCCGGTGATTTTAGCTGGTTTACTCAAGAAAGGTATCAAAGTTTATCGTCGAGGTCTGTCGTTCATCAGTCGTGTGTCTTTTATACCGATTCATGATCCGTCTAAAAAACTGTGTAATCTTCCTTTGTCCGCATGTGAAATATTTACACAGAAAAACCTTTCTGACCCCACCCATCCTTTAACTGGTGATCTATCTAAATACTTCTCACATACATCTACGCGTTCTGCATATTGACTTGAGCGGTTCATCGCAAAAGTCTATAAAAATACAAATAAAAAAAGGATTGGATAAACGTTCCAAACGTTTTCCTTCCGAATATGAAAGCTGAGATGATAAAGTGTAAAGTAAGTAACTTCGAATTTAATTGTTTCTCCCACTAACCAACAAATTTGGCTGCATGCAAGGAATACAAAGAAAAAGATAAGCGTGTTATTCAGTGTTGTTGATTTTTGAACAAATGAACAAATGAAAAAAATTAGTTACCCCGTGAACTTGTTTGTCATATTTGCCGTCCAATAATTTGTGTGCCAAAAGGAGATGGCGCACCAGTTTGCTAAATATGAGCAGTGTTCGACAATAGATATCGAAATTCAAATTCTCATCTCAGTAGGGAGAAAACGAAATCTGTCCGTTTGTCTAAATATGATCCCATTTGATGAACAACGAATCAGGGATTACATCGTCAAAATGTAATTCACATGGTCGCCTCATTAGGTCCGTTTCTGCTCAATCAATTTCGGAGCTAAGGGTTTACTTTTTGGTGACTCTGTTCACTGACTGCACAAATATGCACATATTCATAGCTAGGTGAACGAATTCACGCTCGGGATGCTCGCATCCATAGATCCCCGTTCGCTGTTCAACTTCCATTATTGAGAGCAGAACGCGGAACTTTGCTGTGCACGTGATGTCCGTACACAAACACACACAAACACAAATAACACGAGCTATAATTACAGTTCAATTGGGCAACACCACACAGTCTGGCGTTTTTCGTGATGAAATGACTTTTCCCATTAGGCCGGTGATCAGCTGGTTTTGGTTTTGGCAACAGACACGCACTCACACACTCACGGATGGTCGACCTTACGCCAGTGGATTGTTTCTCTTGTATAGTTCTAAGATTGGGTTCAGAGTGTAACAAACCCGTCAGACCCGACTTAATTAATTTTGATAGGATAGTCAATTCATTTTAGTGGAGCTTAAACTACTGGAAACCGGTCATTTTCAATGTCATCCTACGTCTCTTGTTATCCGCACATTTACTTTGAGTTGGTTACATTTTTATTTATTTTTATTTATCCAATAAACTGATTGTCAATCAAATACCGTGTTTCGCTTTAGTCTAATGAAACATCTTGACATAGTGCATATAGTTAAGGTAGTTGCTGATCTAACGAGAAGAAACGGCTTTAAGCCACGTACACGGAAAACTTCAACTCTGTGGATACTTGCTGACCGTTGTTTGGCGCATCCGGTCGCAATTGCTGTTATCATCATTGGGAGGCACAGCTGGTCAGCTGCAACCCATCCGCGGTGCGCCAGCGGCCCTCAGACACTGCATATGCTGAATATACATTTGATCAAAAAGCATTTGAATAGAAAAGCGGAAACAGACATGTTACACAATGTGTACCGTATCAGATGATGCTTGCGTTGTGTGGATGAGACGCGAGCTGAAAAGCTAGGAAGCACTGGTTAGCCGGTTTGACCTGGTTGGGTTTTAAAAGTGTCAAACCAAAGGCTAGTTCTCAGATGAGCGAGGTCCGTTGCCCGCAACAAGCTCGCAAAGATGGGTTGTGCCACATTGTGTATATTCGAAGTGAGAAACGGTCTGATCAGCTGCTCGTTGGCCTAGTGAGTAGTATGCTTGCGTTCTGTCTGTGAGGTCGACGGGTTCACACTGTTGATGCGGCCGAAACAGGTTGAAGCAGGTGTACAGTGCTTCCTAGCTTTGAGCTCTCACCTCGTTTACACGACGAATTCATCATCCAATCAAATCAGATCGTCCATTGTGCTCGTATCGTGGATCATTTCACTGAATATGTACACATGCATGTCGCAGTTTATGTGATCATTGTTCATTACCAAATATGATATTTCATGGATTCCTCCCATGCCCGCCCCCGCCAAAGAATTCAGTGTTGGGCTGTTTTGGAGAGTGCCCTATGGTATGAGTAAACGATTGACTAGCTATTCCGGACATGCGAAAGATAAACACTGATTTGAGAACGATCAGAGACTCGGTGATTCGTCAACATTCCAATTTGTTCTTCCTCACTGTTGCCCCAGGAATTCATCAGTTTTGGTCAGGAATAGTGAGATTCGGTTAATCAAATATCCTTTAAATTGCAAAGATTTAAACGCAAAATTTATTGGTCTGCTGCTCAACATATCTCAGAAATTTCTATGTTCACGAAACCTGCTCGTTTGTTTTCAGTTTTGGCACACCATTCCCACCAGTGAAACACATCATTCTGCCGAATACGAAGAGAAATTCGCACTTACGCGTTAGGTTGTTGACGTTGGAATCTGCTTCATCCCGTGAGTGATCTTCGCACCCCACACAGTCGAATATGGCTTTTGGAGCAGGTCAAGTGAGTTCAACTGTGACGGATTTCCTACCCCGTCAGCAGATGGTTATTATTCATGCACACACACACACACATACACACACGCAGACACAGAAAACGAAGCCGACTAGGGCAAGAGCGAGAGAGAGAGGTTGGACAAATTGGCCCATCTGTTATGTGCGCGTCCTCCAATGGGTTGCTTTCTTGCATTTACTTTTACACAACATGACCGTTGGCATTTCACCGTTGGCAAAATAAGACAAAGTATAATGTCAAAGTTAAGGAATCGTGAGCGTTACAGCCACCGTTGTTGCTCGTAAAACGATCAACTAGGAAGGATGAGGTTTATTCGGGGAGTTGAATGAACCAGAAAGGTCAGTGGTTCTTTGGTGTAACACAAGAGGAAAATGACTCCCAGTACACATTCCATTAAAAAGGGAATATCGCCCTTGACTTCCGCGTTTTCCGAAAGACAACAGTTATGTAGATAGTTCCACCGTTGAATTGTTCTTCCCATTCTCTAACCAAAAACGAGTGTGCACAACAACAGCAACCGTTCATTATTTTCAGTTAAAAATACACACCGATTGCGAACATTTTACTCAGTGATGTATTCCAGGCCTTTTCTTTTAAGTGTTTTCCGTTCGCTGATAGGGCCCCTAAGTACATCCCCGAGAGAATTCATAATAGCTTCGGTTGTTCATTATTTTGGAATGGGGCAGGGTTTTCGAATTCGACTGTACTCATTTTACCATTCCATACTTTCGCAATTTTACGGTGGAAAACTGCGTTATCCTCTGTGCGTATTTTATACAATCAATTCATTCAAATTTCTAGGTTGAATTCCTTTCGAATGGGGACACACATTTCATCTCTATGCGTCTTATCGCGCGTGGACACCAATTTTGCGCATTACATGTGAAATGACTACAACCAATTTAGGTAGCAGGGACAAGGATTGCAAATGAAACATCGTGTTGGCTGGAGGGTTGATCTTAGGCGGCGTTCCATCAACAGACTGACTGTTCTCATTATTATTTCAAGTAACATCCATTTATTTCTGGGAAAATTGATGAATTCAAGATTATGATACATGAAAGTGTGCAAAACCGTTGGAATTATTATGCGCCAGAAAAGTTGTTTGCATCCCTAAAATGAGGACGTTGTTGTCCGGTTTGATGGATTTGTTAACTTTGGAAGTGATCTTACGGCGAACTTTAGTACTAGCGGTAGTGGAGTAGTTACTTTTGTCAACCGTATGTGGTATAACAGAACACAGAGGGGGGATGTGCAGACGAATGCCCACCGGTTCTGCTGTAGCCAGCATTCGACAGCGAACCTGCCTCGATAATCGCCCACGAACTTTGTATAGGGGTCGTAGAGCCTCGGACAGCTCTACAGTGTGATTTGTTTCAGCTAGGTGTGAAGCCACTGCACTGGTGGGTGACTTAATCGTTCCGGTATTCAGCCCCGCAGGTTGGTGTTCACAAATCTGTTCGGACCATCGCCTGACCGTGTGATCTATGTATGTTGTTTCACAAGAATGGGTAAGTGTGTATATACATAATGAGACCGCAGAGTCTGGAAATTTGTGCAAGCGCTTAAGTTTTCCTGGTCTACCCCCCCCCCCGTCACACACACACACACCGCGTCACAACGATGATCGGATAAGTGGACAAACAAACCAATGATCGTGGTGAACCCGATGTTCGGTCTCACGTTGAAATCGTTTCTATTAATCTGTGATTTTATTTTACTTTATTTTTCTAAGACAATTTTATTCCCAAGTAGTGATATATATTGAGATGTATTGGCATGAATACGAATGTCTGAAAACGAGCTTGGTATTCACTCTGTTGTTTTTTTGAAATATGCTGTGTTGGAGGAATATTTCGATAATTGAAGCAGGCCAAAGACCACATGGTACTCCGTGTATCTAACAAATATGTTAACTTTTCTGAATCATTCTTGATTACTTCACTGATTGCGCTCATTTCACATAGAAGAATGGCAAATCTTTGGCATCTCTCCTTATCACCTCAGAGGCACTACAATGTGACATTCTTTGCCCGTTTATTCTGTTCATGATGCCAGTGAACCTCACATTCCCTCTAAATTTATTGGATTTATGTACGCAAACCATGCAGTAGTTAGTTTCAAACATTCACGCAGCAACGAATTCTGTGAAGTCTGAGGCTGACTTGATGCATAGTGTGTTGATTCGCATTTTTTTCCTCTTTATTCAAAACACCTCCAAATATCGAGGTGGTTTTCTAAATGGAAATCCGGTGAACCGTACGAAACACTAAAAGCCAGTTCTCCTTTTATTTTGTTGAACATACTAAGTCCCTCCACCGGGAAATATCCAAAAGTGTTTTTAACTTGCATGCAAGGTCAGAGTGTTATCGTTTATCTCCTAAAGAGTGAATACGTTTTCTATACCAAGTAAGCTAATCCTTACTCTTATGATAGTTTGCATCATCTCCCAATGGTTATATTGTTCCTGGTCTCCTTTCAAAGAAATCTATTCTTCTGAGAAGGTCCTTAAAACACTCCTCAAATGGCAGTGGACTTCATTGAATGATCCTTGTCGATCATATTTTACTAGACACATCGGTGCATCTAACGAAATTACCTCCTCTGTACTTACAGACCTTCGACATCCTTTATATAGCGATCTGGACCGAGTCGTGCCCACATCTGTTAGAGGTTTATAATCCCATACTTCTTTTTCTTGTCATTTCATTCTTTCGCTCAAAAAGTAACCATTGAGCTTCTTGCGCGTTTTCTTACTCAACTTATTCTACGTTTAATATTTTTATCATTCAATTTAAACTTTATTTAGAATATGCGCAGTGATAACGACTTAGAAACCTGAACATTCATCGAATGCAGATACTTAGAGCTCATGTCGATCTGGCCTGACTGACATTGCAAACTATCACATATTTGATTTCTGAACTATCACTTGTGCAATCCGATCGGTTACATTTCCTCAAACGTGATCGGGATTATTCCTTCATTCATTCTTGTGCTTCAATCATAAAACTGACATTACAAAACTGTTGTTGAATCCAAAGAAGCCGGAAACAGCTGCATCGCGTTGTTTGTTAAGCTTTGTTTAACATTCTTTGGATGTTGTGTTTTACAAAGGTGACACAATTTTCCAATATAAATGTTCTTATTGTGCTACCTAGAAGTTGGAATTCACAACACAACTTGGTTGGAAACGTGGTACCAAACAGGAAGTAAATTGGCTGCGTAACTCAATCATTATTTATCGATCTTATCTTCTCTTCAACGGTTAATCACGTCACGGCGTTTGACGCTGACAACTTCAGATTTCGGTGTTGACCTGAACAGCTACATTTTTCACAGTGCATGAGGTGATTTGTCACATCTGTCTGGACAGATTCATTGAGCTTTCACAAATGGAATTATATGACCTTCCAACGTCAACCGAATACCCTATATAAATCGGGTGGTACGCAACTGAGTTGCGAATAAAGTTTTTCATTTCCTTCCTCAACCAGACGGAATGAGACTCGTGATTCCGTGCAATAGCCTATAAACTAGTACGACCACCTCGGCTGGAGCAAGTGAGCTGCTATGCATGTACATGTACATGCTTGACAATGGCAGTTAATCGTCAAGCCTCTGAGATATGACCGGTAGGACAAACCGAAAATTGGATTGAAGTCGACAGTTCCTCTCCTGATTGCTCATTAATATGATCATGAACACATCTGACTGGGATGAGCTCTGTTCTCTCAAGGACAGTTTGATTTTCGAATTTTCGGGGTTTATTTTTCAGACGTACTTCGATTAGCTAAATAAGCATCCATTAGTCCGGAAGATGGTTAAAATTCGCCTCAATTCGGCTTTCAGTAACGTGTCGGAACTAACAGTTATTTTTCACAATACCCAACTGCGCACAAGGTCCCCTTTTGGCTGATCCGAATCTCTTTAGCCACCCGACCCATATAACAGTTTTGCACTATGACACCAAAAAAGACAGATTTGTAGGACTGATACATTGGTCTTTTTCCCAGCGAGATCAGTAAGAATGTCTTAAAATGGTAACACGAATCACTTGTGCCTGATAAGTTTGAAGAACCGCGAGACCGGTCACATTTTTATGGATCGTTTTGTATAATTATTCCCATACTATTCATTATAGGAATGCGTGTTACTTAAATACTATCGAAGATAAGTGCACTAAAAAGTGAATAGCTACATTTAATTAACGCATGTAAGTACTTACGGCTCTTGCACTCTATTTGCTTATTACTGAAGAAATCAATAGATCAAAATCTCATGCCAGTTTTATTCGTGATGAACGGTAATAAACGGAACCGGATGAACATATAAGTTTTTTACTGTTCCTCTCTACGAATAAAACTGGAATGGAATGTCCCTCCCTCGGAAGGAAAAATAATGATGATTTTAAACAAATTTTGATTTCCCATTAGGCTATTTTGTGAAACACGAAATCTGTGTTCCGAAGAATTCGTTCAATCAAACACTCATCGATGATCCATCCTCCCAACTTGAAGTTTGCACTACTTTTAATGTAGAAGCATTAAACGTTAGCGTGATTAAATAAGTTTCTGTGTTATATGCGTATTTTCAATTTTTCGTCTAGGAAGCTATTTATTTTTTCACGATTTTGCCAGACACAGACTTTCTTCACTCTCCAGTCTGTGATTATCCCAGCAAAAAGCCAGCATTTGGGGTCAACAGGGAGAAGAGTCAGATGAGAATTCGAGGTATGTCGTGCCAGATTATGCTAACCCGTAGAAACTACACTGTTCTATGAACCGGGAAATTACGATTCACATTGTGATCTTCAACTAAGGAACACTTGTATGGTTATTTTATCGTTACCGAAAATCGCGAAGAGATAGTGATCAGATTGAATCGTCGATGAAATCCAGAAATGATGATTTAACTACGACAGAGGATAAAACCATCCAACATTAATGGGGAATAATCCTAACAGAAACAACATTTGTTCCGAAAAATTAGAGAAGGGATCATTCATCGACAACATCAAAAACAGTGGAAATCATTCCTAATAATAAGTGTCATGGGAGTTTCGGCTTGTGACAAACAGCGGTGGCAGAGTACTCTATGTTCATATCTTTATTGATATATTCTCTTTTCCATAGGTTGCTCCAAGCATGGGTGCATTGAATTTGTGTGACAGTTTTTGTCAAACGCTTCAAAACAGACATTCTAGACCTTGTCTATATAGTCGACATGTGCGCCACATCGAAATGACTTGAGTTCGCTTTTTTCAATATGTCGACGCGTCTGAACATGATTGGATATTCTCCTCTAATGGTTTTGATATACAATGAGTCCGGCACATTTACTGTGGTCAGCATATCAAAGCAAATGACCACTCCGTTGTATCTATGTGGGAGATTGATAAAAGTGTCACGTCCGGTAACCCTATGGTATGATCCCCATGCTAGTGACGACACGCAGCTGTCCGATGCGGAGCTGGCTGCCATTAGAATTGTGAAATCGCCGTACAAGGGAAGCGTGACGTAATTGCAGGACAATGAACCACCGGGTCGATTGCTCAAGGTGATCTATGAAACCAGTCGAAGCGTCCCAATTTGAAAACTAACTGCCACTCAGTGTGTCTCGCGGAGTGATAGTTTAATTGGTGTTCACCTGCCCATTGTTGAAGTGCCCAGTATCACGAGTAATCGGGTGAATGAGTTTAACTCCCTGATGGTTACATCGATTTGTTTATGTAATTCGCATTGCTTAATAAGATTTGAAAGCACCATATACACCCCACGACGAAAGTAGTCCTCACACCCCGCTGGACTTATGTATTATTTCTACTCTTATATGTAAGATCATCACTATTTTCGAGAAGCTAGATGGCAAGAGAATGAAAAAAAACGCAATTCTGAATTCATTATTAAAGACAAGTTATATTCATCGTGAAAAAAATATTGCATCTCCGTGGAGTTTATCTATTCACTAACTTTATCCCCCGTTATAAGACTTCACAACATGACCGTGTTGACATTATTCTACCTCTTAATCAATATCACCTATCATACTTTGCGGTGTTAAATCTGGACTGATGATGTACTTTTCGGGTAAGAAGATCCCAAATGTTTTCTTAAGGGTTAAAATCAGGGCTACACTCAGTCCATGCTAATGTTCTGATTGCGTGAAATAACAACGAGCATGTTGTTAGATACAACCAGTGAACAACGGGGGGGGGTTATGCTGAAAAAAGGTCTTATAGTGATCTTACAAAGCCCTTATCAACACAGGAGGCCCATCCAATGTAGGAGTAAATACGTCAGAATCTTGTACCCCACTCATAGCGGCTTTGGTATGGGCTCAGGCTTAAGAAGACACCCAGTACCCTCACAGAGTTTTCAACCCTAATCCACTCACCAAAGATCTGCTCTCTCCACTGATCATAACGTTAGTTTGATGTAAATTGGATTCACTTTTGTCGCTAAAGCAGACGAAATCCCATTTTACATGAGTTACATGAGTTCAGGTTCAGAACAAACTGTTTCTGCCTGTAAAGTTGTTAGTGCGCTGCGCCTTCTTATTTTCTTGTATGTTATCTAAGGGAACTTTTCAATTGTTTACTGTACCGTTTTACCCGAAGCGTTCAACAAAAGCGCCATTGTTATCTCTGATAGGTTTCTCACTGAGTTAAAAGGCCATCTACCTTTGCCTCCCCCCCGTAGAGTTTTTTGTTCTTGTCCAATCCCTTTTATATTCATATATTGTGTCACCATGTGACTGAAGCCTGGTTCACCGTCTGGTTGTATTATATGTACTGTCATTGATCCCATGAAAGACAGCACCTCTGGATTTCTCGTCATCAAAAAACCCACTCCATCATGCCATTGTTGACAATGGTTCGTAGTGGCCTACTTGGATCTCTCACTTCTTTCAAAGACATCGTAAACGACGAGAACCTGTTCGGAGCTTAAGCCAGTCTGTCAAACTGTGATGTATGACACTGACCTCGACAAATTCCCTGTACACTTTGAATGCATTGAATATACATAGTAAACGATTCGAATAAGGTATGTGTGCTATTCGATTCGAAGTAGTTCTATTTTGGGGATCGGTATGGCGCGAATTCCAGAGCTCCATTTTAAATACTATTCACAATAGTACACAAACACGGACTCAATAAGGTTGTCATGCACGAACTTGTAGTAAATCATCTAGATGATGCGAATTGACCGGTTTGAATTATGGTGCAGTCGCATTAACACACAAATGCGATCAAAACCAACGGGTGCAAACGAAGGAAGGCGACAAAGGGGGAAATGCAGTCTACGTAAAACAAACGGAACCGAACGGTAACGGTGCAGAGTAAATATACACCCAGAAGCACAACTAAGAGATAGACCGATGGTTGGGAAATGGCATCGACTTTTATAAATTCTCCACACAATTGAGTTCACTACTGAACTTAAAACGAAGCAATTATGGGCTTGGAGATCAGTTCGCACCGTGCGCAATGCAAGTCAACAAAGACCGGGACAGAATGCCCAAATCCAGCTGCATGCGGCAGTTCTGCTGCATGTCCAATGCACCTACTACACAATACGTCTTTTAGTCATTGCGCAGGTGAAATCCACATGTTACGCAACAGAAAGGGTATTGACAGGCATCTCTATAAAGTACCATTCTCTATGTAAATTTGGTGAATGGGACAGTACGAAAAATGGTGTTGGCACAAATACAATCATCACTGCAGTTGCCCCAATGGTGGCTGAAATTGTGTTCGATGACACGCTACCTCACAATAATAATCTCGGATGGCCTAATACGTGCACAAATGCATGAATCAATGACTCCTTCCTGGTTTGAGTTCCCTTTCTAGTTGGAACGTCTTATGCTTTTCCGTCAACATGGTGAATTTCGACCGACTCAATGACATTCATCTTGTCCATGTGATCAGTTCGATTAAGCAGCGCAATCCCCCTCCCCTGATGCGGTTTGGACTGGATAACATCACTATCTTTCTGAAGGTTCCGTCTGATGTGTTCAGTAGTCAATAGTTAAAATGTATTTACCGTGACAGTCTGATGACGATGACAAACATTCATTAAGGTAAATTCCAGCCCTTCCAACTCCATTGTTGCTGAGGGAACCTGGTCAAGAATTCATTTAACTAGAAAAAAATAAAACAAACTTGAAAAATATAGATAATGCCCAATGTTTCCGGCATATTACCTAGTCCAGGTGTGACGATGGTTGGAATGGGCGAACGAGGATGGGGTGGGTGAAGGGCACTGGGAGACAATAACGACTGCAAAAATCCTTTTGTGTACACAGGATTGCATTGCTATTGTGAGTTCCCAGTGCTCCCGCTGTGGCCAAGATGCGATGAATAATCAGCTTATATTGTTGTTCACAAAACCTTGCAGATAGAGTGTAACGTCCTGATCAAGTCAGTTAAGTGACCTGGCTTGGAAAGGTGTAAACAGATTACGCTCGCAAGTGACAATTTCACCCTAGTGTTCAACCACACCAAATGATGCCAATAAACGCGTTGAGTCAAGCGTCTGCTCGTGCGACCGATGTATGTTGTTCCATCAAAGGAAGGGAAACATAAAAAGCAGATTGAGATTGCAGAAACAGGAAGTGTTTCCATGAGTTGCAGGCTGAAGGCCGATATGAACGAGAATATGACACGATGTTAAGTCAAGTCAGGTAAAGAAACCGCTTGAATTCGCTT
This sequence comes from Echinostoma caproni, assembly GCA_900618425.1. Classification (NCBI taxonomy): domain Eukaryota; kingdom Metazoa; phylum Platyhelminthes; class Trematoda; order Plagiorchiida; family Echinostomatidae; genus Echinostoma; species Echinostoma caproni. The sequence continues at coordinate 38,014 of UZAN01039715.1, forward strand.
CACTACATAACCTCCCTTGTGCAGTATAAATGGAATGTAGAAACAAAAAGAATGATAAAACACTGCCTGCATAAACAATGAAGCAGATTCAGCTAAGTTTGCGTTTAAGGCTTTCAGTGACAGGATCGGCCTTAGGAAGAAACCGTCAGAAGCCTGGTATTCCAGAAGACATGTTTGTTCTAGTGCGTGCTGCTAAAAGCTTACACATGGAGTGAACGGTGGATGTAGAGATAAATGTGTAAGATGTGAGTAAGGAGGATGAGATGGGCTTTGCAGTATCCTGGCGGACAGTTTCTGGCAAGCATTAATTTATAAACTGCACAATAATTTCGTGAAATATGCTACTGCATTGACATTGAGTTTAAAACCCTTGATATAAAAATTGAGACAGATAATTGGGGATTTATAAATCTAGTGGAGGAAGAGGCGTGAGACGACAAAACACTTTATTATTAGGGTTGGGTTAGATGGCATATTCAAACAGATAACGTAAAACATGAGTTTCTAGAGGTTGTGAAATGTCTCGGCTACAACAATAGACCAAGAAAAACAGGGAAGTTAATGACTCCAAAATATTTTACAAAGCACACTCTAGAAATGGTTTTCCCATTGATCACAACATGTTGACGGGGTTCAGAACATTATTTGTCACTCTTCAGCAAGGAAAAAGGGAACATCTGTGCACTTGAAAGGATTCATGCTAAGATTGTAATACGAAGACCAGTGGGTGCGTGGTGAAACATTATGTATAAGTTTGAGGTACCCGGAAGGATTGAGAAGTTTCATACCATAATCGACATCAAACGCATATCTATTGGACAGAATTCATCAAATCAGTCATGGAAGAAATATAGTGAGAAAGCGGAGACAGAATAGCACCTTAAAGAACTCCTTGAGTGGAGAGTAGATGAGGAAAATTGTGAATTGTGTTCATTTAATTGTAGACGGTAAGTGAATTAATCACATTTTAGATTATTTACTCGTGGATGAATTTATTCCTCAAGTAGAATATGGGGACGTTTTGATCTACCGATATAAGTGAAGGCTCCACGGTAGTCAAAAAACAGTCGAACAGTTTTACATTTACTGTCCAAATAAGAGGAAACGACGAATGAGGTTTGCCAGCGCATCAAATGTTGAAGTTTAGTGGAATCAGATGCCTTTAGCTGAAAGGACATCTATAATAAAATCTTTTCTAGAACTTTAACCGATTGGACGCGAAAGAAGAAGTTCTAAGATCAGACATGCTCCTCTTGATACTCGGCGTGATAGACGCCAATATCTAGTAGTTCCGAATGCAATGCTGAATAAAGCACATGCTGCGTAGGTTTGTAATAACAAGGAAAAAAGGACAATGCATCACTGGTGTCAGCTCATCACGACAGCAGGCTTCATTTGATTGCAGACTGATGGGAGTTTCAAAAATTTCGTTAGATCTATAATTAAATTTGCAGCATCGAAATGAGGGATGACTGATGTGAATGCATGGATCAAGGGGCGCGGCAGTAGCATTACTGAAATGGCAAGTGAGATCACCCAGCTCGACAGCCGAGAGATTCTTCGTTGATTTGAGGCAGTTCTGCCTGACAGCCCTCGAGAGATCTCCCTTTCCAAAGAGTGCTTCTTTGCTTGATAATCATGTTCTTTTGTTCGACATAGTTGTGTAATTGTAAGAGACGATACACGATCGGTGGGTTAATAGAAAGTTTCCCCCGGGAATCACGTATCAAAGTAAAATATGAGATATTCAGCCAGAGTAACACCGAACACTTGGGTTCATTTTGTATAAACAGACTTAAATCTGTCTGAGCTAAAGTATCGTGCCGAAGCTGACGCCGATAAAACCGCCTATTTAGATTTCCTGCGAAGAATCGATGATTGGAACCACTATCGATCACGGTAGATAGTATGGGTGTCCCATGATCAGAAATCTCATTCGAGGAATAACAAAACACGTTGCATAAGTTTTGGTCGTTAAAGGAACACAAATTGTGACATATCTCCAATATTGCCGGGAAGGTGCTTTGTTGCGTGGAATATATGGCTGATCGTAGTTTTTTATCGTTCGAGTACCTATCCCCATCATCGTGTCTCCTGTAAATGGTAGTATTACGATAACTGTCTTCTTTTCTACTTCACCAGCTTTCCCTTCGTTCGCCTGGTGTTTCAGTGTGCCACCCAGAAATTGACCCGGTTGTTTATTTTGTTGGAAGACCTGGCGTAGGAACTGCATCGGCCGAGCAGGTTTTCTGAGCCGTGTTGGCGAGAAACAAAATCCCATTTCAATTAATTTGTAATGCGTTAACCAAAGACGATGAATCACTGAAACAAGCATTTCTCGCTACATTGATTTTCGGTCAAAATGTCAGTTGGTGGTCCAATGGAATGATCAGGTTCCATTGGTCATGTGCCACAACCGTTGATCTAGCGAACAGATTGTATAAAAAGGGGCAAGATTATTGGTATTATCATTATCTAAATCAAGCGTGTTTAGTAACATAATTGGTTTTGTTTGAATTCCCTGACTAGATTCTATCAGTTCGACAATCTAACAGGACATCAACTGAAACAGTAAATCGGCTGGCTGTGATCATCACTGAAAAGGAAAACACTGTTCCGAACTGGTAACATACGATATCAAAGAAGCACTCAGTGCCAATCAACTATACGCGAATACGAAGGTCGTATTTAGCCTGATAACTGCGCAGTTGGATAAAATTGTAAAATTCGTCGTAGCACGCAAATCTCGTCTTCTCCACACTTTCATTTTAAAACTGTAGTATTTGAAATGTGCACCGACCACGAATTACGAATCACGTTCTTGGAATTACGGACGCCACAAATGCACTGAATCACACTGGCACTTGCAATGTGGTAACCCGACTAACCGAAACGAAAGGAAAATGCCACAGAAGTAGTATTTCAGTTATTGGAAGAGATCATGGAGGTTAAATAATATGTACAAAAGAAGTTCACTGGTTATCCGGGCATCTACCAATCGCGTGTTCGTATTCTTGGCGTCGTCTGGGCCGCACTGCATCCGATTGGTCGGTACAGTTAGCATTTGGTTCGCAGTCCAGAAGCTNNCACATAGGCACTTTGCTGGCATGTTCTGGGAAGCTTGATTAATCGCATTTGTCCGGGAACTGTAACTTGTCGCCTCGTGGTTTGCGTTATCCTGTAAGTTAGGATCACCCGATAAACATGCAAGGATGCAATTTTCAGGAAGGGGTAAGCGGCCTAACATAAAGGGCTGTCATGAAACAAATATTGTAGTAAGTCAGGTGGTAAGAGAGGAATTCGAACATTCATATTTCGGGGCGATAATTTGGTGAACTTTTCCGTCGGGTCACCGCTATCGTTTTTTTCGTCGAAAACTGTACTGGTGAATTTTTCAGGAACAAAAGGTATCATCTGGCGGAGGAATGTGCATATTGTCCGGTTTTATTTCAAGTATCATAATCTTGTATGATATCCTCAAGAACTTCGTTCTGGCTCTCGCTAAATGTAGGCATTTGCAAATACGGGGAAATAGAATATATCTTGAAAATATTACAACCGACTGCGCATAATTCATGTAATAATTCATATTCAACGAGGTTTCACCCAACAAGTGGTTTCTATCAGACACTGGTGTAATGATCTCATACTAATGAATTCAGTGACTTCAAGGCTTTCGAATTCCCCTCCATCCGCATATCATCGTTCTAGTGTAGTGACGGGTATGAGGCAAAACGGAAATTCTATCCCACTCGATCTGATAGCTGATGGATTCCGAAAATTGTCTGTCGGTCGAAAGAGACAAGATAATTCAACTTTGTGAAGCTACACACAGGGAATCTCCTTTCACCTGTTCGCCGAGCTTGGCAGTTTGTTTGCAAACGTTTCATCACCAGGTGAGGTGACATCATCAGTGCTTATGAAGTACCCCGAGCTATGAGAACCGATTTTCAAAATTTTGTCAACAAGGAATTTCGTCTGAACTGGAAAGAAGAAAAAGGCTAACGTTTATCCGGATAGTTTATACACATAAGAACTATTGCTAGAACTCAGCATATGACGCTGATAGCGGTGATGGGTAGATAAAGATTGGGTTTGTCGGAAAATAAGCGGAAAGCTAGATCGTCACATAATGGTCGTGATTCGTGGGGAGAGGAATTAAATTGGTAGCGTGAGGCTAGGGTGAACAAGCTTGTAGAATCGACGAGGGTAGATTACATATAGACTTGTTTAATCTCAGAAAAGGGTAAAAAATCACGGTAACTCTAAAATGTGAAATGGACTTTGTTTAGTTAAACTTTCGTTGACAAATTGCGCGTAGGATATTTTCTTCAGATGTGTTTATCAGTACCCACGATCAATGAAGTCAGATTACGCGAAAATCCTATTTGGTTTGTATCACGGTCACTCTCGAAAAGATCTATCAGAGTAATACCAGAGATGTTTAAGAATTGACCGCTTGGTACTTGCCCATTTTGTGCTTGTTTTCACACAATCCAACCAAACACTTTTATAATGACCATACATGCTGTCCTATGCGTCACCTATGGTTCATCCGGTTGACAGGTTAACAATAACACTCGAAGTGACAGTATTACATATGTTTACTGGCCCCGCTTTTTCTTGTTTGGTGGCAGATGGCTTCAATGCACGTTTGCCGTTTACGAAGAACATGCAAATCAAAAGATTATCGGTATGACTGTGTTAATAAATGACCACTTAGCAATTAACTGTATCTTCTCCTGAGCTTTCCAATTCCTACTCTTTCTCAATGCTTATCACTCAAATGCTCTTAGCATGATATATCAATTGTGGTCTATGAAAACACCGTTTATCTTTCGTTCATTATTGAAGTATTTCGAAAGAAGTAATCAATATATCTTATTCAATATTCGTTTGATTTTCAACTTGCTAGCTTCTCAGTCGTTTAGTTCATTCCAGAATAATTGTAGCTTTATGCCAAAAACCTTTGTGATTTTGTTCTTTGTTCATTGAATAAATTATTGTTTGGAACTTTTCATTAAAATCATTTGACATAGCCGTGTTTGTAATAAACGTACCTCTCCCTTCCGAAAACATTCTGTCCATTCAAAACATCAAACAAGCGAACTGATGTATATTTGGTTGCGTTTTGTCAAACTGGCGTCACAAGTCAATATCTTTTATCTCTCAAGAGCTGCTCACAACAGGTTTCAGGAGATATTCACACACCATTATTTTGATATACACAATATATTTCAGCAAAACGGCTGCTCATTGTTATTCTGAACGTAATCGATAATCAGTTCATCTATACGCTTTGCAAGAATTTTCGACATAAACGAACACGAAAATACCCGCCGCTATTAAACTGCTTTTAATACTTAATACCGAAACTATCAGAATTAACAGTTTTCCTTCCGTTTAACTCCAATGCCTATATAACATGTGAATGAGGTCTCATCTTCACGCAGTGTCGGGTTATATGTACGTAGTCGAATCTGATTGACTTCTGGCAGCCTAATCGTTTACACTAAAAACATGTCGAGGGATATTGCGTGTTACTTCATCATTCATTTGCTTCATACTGAAAAATCCAGCACTCCAGTGATCGCTCATCTATCGGATCGATTATTGTCGTATGTAAATGCACTTAATTTCTATCTTGCTGATTTGTATCGGATGATTCAAATCACCTCGTTTCGGGTACACTGCGTTGAGTAAAAGGCTTTTGATATTAAGCTCAGTTTATCGGTTGAATTTTACTGAATCGTGCATTCACTCACTCATGTGTGTTCTCCTTGTATGAATCTTAGTTAAAAAGAGAAAATCGCGAAATCAGTTGAGTGAATATGGTCAAACAACTCCAGCCTCATTGAGTGCCGATGAAAACGGAGACGGAAGCAAATTATTCTAATCCACATTAATCACTTGAGATTGAGATATTTCAAAGTGTTGTTTTTTGGCACAAACAAAAGGTTCTATTCTTTACATTGTCACACGATTATTTATTAGGCTTTTCAAATAATTGCTGCCTAGATTTGTCAGATTCTCTTTAACTTAAACAGAACGAATACTGACCAGTAACTGGAACTCTAACACACACTTTGTGGAACTTTTCACTCAAGAATACTGTCCCAAAATACGGGTTCAGGAAGCCATTTTGCAGTAGCATTTTTGTTGTACACCAGAGCGAAAATAATATCGACAAAACTCGGAACACGTGAACCAACACAAGCACTTCTTTGATAAGATTTTTAAAGAAAGTGGATATATATTATCTCTCAGGGAGGATGATGTTTTGGTATCCTAGTACATTTGTGTACTTGACTTCGTCTAATGTTATTTGTTATATAAATCATTTGATGTATGGGGATCTTGGATCTTGACCAATTGATACTCTGCTGTGAATGTATGTTCGACTTCTTAAGTACCTCAAATAGAGTGCGCAACAAAAAGAAGAATCTGTTGCGTGCCTTTGTGATTTCACTATACATATGACTGTTTCGTAAATTTAATTTATTTTCGGTTCAGTTCTTGTGCTGTTGTTTCGTATGTAACTGACTTCTCTTGTAACATAGAAAGCCGTAAATGGGGAATGAAGTTCATTTTTCCACAGACATACTTGTGGACTGTGCAAAATATATATACATATATATATATATATACAATCAGTTCAATGTTACATTCACAGAGCACATTTACATGTATCTTTTTAACTGCATAGGTAAGACACGACGGCTCCCAAAACCCAAAAG
>UZAN01039715.1:50606-69151 GCA_900618425.1 Echinostoma caproni
CACGAAAACTTTCGGGTAGTAATTAATCCCAACACATCCACTTTTACCATTCTCAGATGCCCTCGTGTTAGTCGCGTAGATTGAGGAACTGATGAAGTTAAATCTGCAGCGCCATTTTTGTACAAGGTAACTATTAGAATATATAGATTTCAAAATATGCTAACAATATAAAAAAACTGGATCTCACTCACCTGGATAACCGGGGTATATTTGGAAAGATGTGGAGCGGTTTCATAAAAATTCACGTAAGTGTTCACTAAGTTCCATACCATGAATGGACACCAGCAAACTATATACACTGAAAAAGATTAAAGGTAAATAACGGTTATATTTTTGTTGTGATCATACTATTTTGAAGGCTCATCTGTTCTTGGTCGGAATCCAGTGTGACTGCACGTTATTCAAGAAGCACACGTTTAAGTGATTTTTCATTGAGAAACTGAATGACGGGTTTCAGCGTAATGTACATGGAACATGCTCCAAGAGAACTAAGCCAAAAACGATCGTTTCTACTAGTTTCAGAAGCTCGAATTGACTAAGATGACCACTTTTTGTAAAAACAATTTACATATGCTTATATATATGCATGAACCATGTGATTGGTATATGAAGATAAAACGATAATGTATCATGAGTGTTTTTGTCTGAGTGCTTTTAATATATGGGAACGGGAATGTGAATTAGGACATTTGGGAGCGCTTAATTTATCTTCAGAATGGCTGTATATTCATATAAGTTGAAGAAACAATAATAACAGGTTTAGAATGATAATAACCGTTGATAACATTAAGTTATATATGAAACCGTCTTCAAGGCAATTGTCTATACTGTCTGGATGGTTCCATGCAAAACATTGGTGGTAATGAGTTATCGGTTTAAAACATAAAATGTCTGAGTAAATAGAATTTCTGTGCCCTTATTGTTTCTAGTTTTTTTTCGAGGAAGACAGTGCCCAGTGGATGCAGCCTGTTTGACCAGTTACTTGAACAACCCCATGCGTATCTGAATACCGCAACAACTCAGTTAGTTGCCATAGGCACAAAGAATTCACATATATAATTAGGACAAATCACATTGCGTGTGAGCCTTATAGTTTGAGTGAGACGTGATTAATCACCTTTGCTATCCACAGCAAGCGTGATACAATATCAAATCCACGATCATTCTTCCAGTGTTTGAAAACAGTTTTTGCATGCGGTGACGTTTGGCAGGTTCATCTCACCCACAACAGACGCCTTTGAAGTTGACTGATTGGATCGGTCAATAGCATTTATAATCATTGCACATCACACGGGCGGTGCGGGGGTGCACACACATTTAGATTAATTACCGTGATCGGCTAATCTCAATAGACGACTTAACTCACGCGATCGGTTCTACCGAATCTGTCGCCTAATCGAAAAGAAACATGTTTGACCAAATCAAGAGAAACTGTTACCAACTTTGTTCATGTTGTCCCTCAGGATTATCAGTATAAAGTTCTACATGTTTCGTCTCCTTCCTGATGCTGAATCCTCAGGCTAGGCTTGGTCTATACAGTGACGTCTTTGCCTGCTAAGGCGAGGTACAACGTAACTTATGTATTCCTGTTGCAGAGACTGATTTATCGCCATGACCATAAGGGGTAAATTTTTACTTGTAGAACGCTTAACAGGTTCATTTGGAGGCTCTTACTGAAATGAATGAAGAAACTGCATGCTGTTCAGTAATTTTGCTCTATGAGTTAGTCACCATTGACAAATTGCGAATGCATAACTTGCATAAAGGAAACTCTAAGTTAGTATTCAAGATGTTGCTGCACCAGAACTTTAGTCAAGGTAATTGGATAATTCACTTATTAAAGAAACTTCATAACGTGACACACTCACCGGTAACAATCACGCAGGTCATTTTGACCGTTTTCACTTTCGCTCGAGAGATACACCCACCTTTCGGATGTTGGGCGGACACCGAGGATTTTTGAAGTAGTGTATCTCCGCTAGTTGCACTGTTGTGAATGGTGCTACNAGTGCTAGCCTGGATCGTTTCGGCCCGGCATCGACATTCAAGCCTGGGGAAGAAATGGACTTGCGTTCGCCTTGACCACTGCCTGGGGTGGTCAGCTGAAGTTTTGATGCGCGCCAGATTGTCACCACCATGAGCACGTGGCAGGTGGCAATAACGCAAGCGGGTAGGATGAATACTGTGAGTGCCACAGCAACCATGTATGTCTGTGGAGGTGCATAATATGCGGAAGTAGATGAAAGTGCCAGACAAGGGGGTAATGAAACAAGAAGCAATCGGCATCAATCATTGTATTTCGGTATATCCAATAATAATGAATAATCTCACAAGCTTGGTCGGTGAAAACACAAATGTAATCCCAGTTTCCGGAAAGTTAGCTACAGGAAGATAGGTTCTTCTCTGATACCATTTGAAACTATTTACCAGGTTTCAAAAACACGACCTGTGGGTTTCTCTGTAATAATGTCCGTGACCAGTTGATTGCTGATGAATTAGTAAGCCTAGTGAGTAAATCAAAAGTTTGGAATAATTTTGAATTAACCGCTCATCCAGTGTGCGTTCGGCGCATCTCACATCAATGGAGCCTAAATGTTGGACCTTATGGTCACGGGCTAGACGAAGATAATTCCTAACTAAAATAAGAGGGGCATACCTTACTCTTGTCCCTTTTTGGAAGAATGATGGTGTTGTCCTATGATGGATAGAAACGTAACAAGACGCTTCAGATGTTCTGGCAGAAATGGAAAAATACTATTTCGCTTCTAATCCTGAACAAACAGCGCTGTTTGAGACCATCAGAGACGGACCAGTTATCGGTCATTGTGATGTTATGATGACGAATACAATCGATTCACATTTGTCATTCTAATATCCACACTACGTGTTCACATAGAATGCACTTCTATAGTTGATTAATCAAAGAATAAAAATATGTATTTCTAACCATTGGGCTAGAAATCCATGTGAGACCGGGATGAGGTCAGATTCGATAACCGGGATCGTGTTGAGAATTTCTGACAAACCCAATCTTTGATCCTCTCCAAAATGATTTACCCCTGTCAATAAACCAAGTATTTGGTTGCAAATCATCATGTACTATCAATGAGCAAAAGGTATCAATACATCTCCGTGTTTCTGACTGATATATAAGTAGGAGGACCAATAGGAAACTCGCAGAATTCACACATTGAGACTGGTTGGTGTTGTAATGAAATATAAGCAGGAACTACAATCATGATGAAAATGCCATATGGATACATATAATGCGTTATTACTGTTTAGCCATTATTTAAAGTCTTGTTCTTACATATTAAAGATCATTCAATCAAATGTACAAATTGAGTGCAATTGTGGGCATTGTAGATGGGTTTTCTGGAATACCTGACGAAAATTTATCCGTTCGTGGTTGCACAAATCCGTCGTTACAGTCTGTCTGGAAGATTATTTTGAACGAGATTCGCAAGTCAATAGCAGACTCAAAACACAGTGTAAATGCCACTTTTGTTTAAAATGGGAGACAAACTTTTGTCATTGGAGCAACTGATGTAATTGCTATTAAAATTAGTGGTAATGGTAGAAGTAATCAAACCTCATGAAATCATGCAGCACTGTTTCATCCATCCCTTAGAGTTGTATGTTGGGTTTAATAAATAAACTGCTATGCCGGGATGGACAGCTTATGTTTATTAAAATATCCTAACCCCCATGTCAATATGCAGTTCACATTAAAGGACTACGAAGACAAATTATGCTAACACGATCACAATGGAATACACGTTTTACCGTGTGTCTTAGCAACGTCAAAATTTGCTGTGCTACGTGACATTTGAATAGATCAGTTGGTAGAGAATAACGGGTTTTGTCAGGTGATGGTTATGAAACTGCCTTTTCTCTCTCTCTCACACACACACACAGTTCGTTCACACCAGCCCGCGGCGATTGGAGGAGGAGGAGGAGGGGGGGGGAGTGGGTTGTAGGGTAAAACTAATTCAGGTCGTGCACGGTTATGAGGTCGCACTCCATCATAATGTACTCTGGCGACGTTCGGACGTGTGCACTTTAACCATTCTTCTAGCAAGGAAAAAACGTCTTTTGCAAAAAAGGACCCTGTGAAGGAAAAGCTAGCTCTCATTTTGTGAAAGGGAGCAACCCAACAAAAGTTAGCATTGTCATCACCGACCTCTAAAATCCGCTCTCCGGGACCGCTGTCGGTTAAAATCAAACTGTTCGGTTCATGAAGGTCATTCATTGTGTTGGTCACAATCTGATCGCAGGAATCATGGTTATTTACATTGATTCAGCTTGTCCGGTTCGATATACCGGTAACGGTTCCCGATGCTTAGCTCATTTATTTCTTCTGCTATGTTTGACCAAGCACATTCACTCACACCAATCAGAAATCAGTTTGGTCAATACCTCTGCAGAGAAGCCACTGCCTTGAGAGTCTACATCGTTCGTGTTGCAGGCGAATGGTCAGTTAAAAATAACAGAATAATATATTCTAACCAAATAGAGAGCTGTTTGAGTTTTTTGAGTTTCTAGATATTTGTCTAAATGCAATTCACCATTTAAGTTCGGGATCGGTTAAGGTCAGTAGTGATCCGCTCCTCATCAGTTCTGATTATTCAACCTGGATACTGTTACATCCCAAGTCTGATGGTTATCCTGCATGCAGATGGACAGTGACTGGGATCAAAACGGGGTGGAGCTCAAAACCTTTGGAAAACCGTCGTGTTTATCATTTGACCATAAAATCTCGATCTCTAATCAGCAATTAAATTAGCCGAGACATGTGAGTCGATCAAGTCACATGTGAAGGGTTTTGGCACCTCGGACTCACAACGTGTTTATCATACGCATGCACAGATCTTCGTTAAGGGCATGCCTAAAAGAGTAGTAGCACGCACTTCACTTTCCGTACCGAACTTGTTTATTTTTGTAGAGATAATCCCCTCGGCAAGCAAAAACAGAGTAATATAATCACGAGGGCTCATATCATCCAAAATGGCGTCTTCGTATTATTTATCTTGAATGAGTCGATCACTTCTGACAACGGGGTTGACGAGAAACATACCTGAACGTTCACTCCTTTGAAATTGAAACGGCACGTCTCGGATACTTTTTCAGCTAGAATGAGCGATGGAATTCCGCAAAGTGCGGCTGCCAGCCAAGCCACAGAAATCATTATCCGGGCTTTTGTACCTGAAACGGAAAGGGTAGTGGGCAACACATGAGGTTCAACTCTGTTTGCATTCAAAGGATGCTTCTGGAATACAAAACATTTTGCAAGTACGAGCAAGCTGAGCCTGCAGGAGGAACTTCGTCTCTCGCTCTCAATGAAATGAAGCTTTCTTCTGTGGACAAGGTCAACGAAAAAAAAGCACTGTGAACCCTTGTAATGCCAATCAAAGTCGATTTTGCACCTTACTTGTTCGCTGATTTTCACATTTACTGTCTATCTCTGTTGAAGTGCTTTTGTCAATCATAGAGCAATATTGGAAAAAAAGGAAGATTGTTGGAAGAGAAAGGAAAAATTCCATAAGTTCACTGCGTGGTTAGTTGTAATATTTATTAGCGAAAAAGGTTGAGGCTTGAGTTTTGATGGATGTCAATTCGGTAAGCTTTAGTCCAAGCCGATTATAATGTCTCGAGATCTGTGAAAGCTTCTTCTGCCTTTATCATAGATATCATGGAGATAGACATGAAGATGCGTCCAGCAAATTCAGTTTCATTGTCGAACTGATGGAAATACAGCTTACCCATTTTGGAGAAGTCCAATACGCCAATTTATTCCGGATTCGTTCAACTATGCATTCTTCCCTGATTCTCCTACTCCTCCTCCCTCGTGTTATCTCCCACACGGCATTATGGTGAATGCAGTTACCGACTGAACTATTTCTGAATCATTGCTCCTAGACTATAGAATATTTAGTCCCCGGACGATCCCCTCGACCACAACCCACTTGATGCATTTCAAGTAACATGTTCAAACCCATTCACACTACACCTGTCAGTGCTTGTGCTTTTATTTCTATCCCCTAACTCAAATCTAGACAGTGTGATGCATTTATATGACATGTGGATAACAGGAACTCTGTGTTTAGTTCGAACTCGTGATCTGTGTTTGCCTCTCCCCCGCCCTGAAGTAAATGAACATGAATCGACCCGCTTCAGGGTTTATGTAGAATTGTTCCGTGCCGATTTCTGTGCTTGGCCGTGTTTCCTTTCTTTTGATCTATATGATCTTTATCATTTAGCTCACTCCAGTCTTGTTTATGCCGTATTCAGTGTGAAATTCCTACGTGCATTAACAACCAACAACCCTTAGCCCCATAGACTGAGTGGTTGTGATTGGTAGTTCCACCCCATTCGAACACTTGGTTCCGTTTGATGTCCCTTAGGNTTAGGTTTTGATCTGATTGTGCCATACGACTTGATTGTCTTGGATCCGGTTCTGTGCTGCTACCTGGTTTGTGGGCTACATTGATCACACCTGTTGATACATTGTACATGTTGAACGTAATTTGTATCCTAGAATACGTGGATTATCGAACTGGTGATCTGTTTGCCTGAAAATGGACGTTAACTTTCTACACAACGCTATATCACTGTATGTTTCGTCATGACATACTAGTTCATTTTACTGTATGCTTTGTGGAACCGCTGTTTCCAAGTTCTGAAAACTAATTTTACATCATACGGTGTATTCGGCTTATGTCAGTCAATTATTTGTTTATGACCTGTTGCAAGCATCATGAAGTATTTAAAGTTTATTTGGGGAGCACCAATGTAGATATCGGTTTTCAAAGAGAAATAACTTTCATTGTCGCTTCTTCTGTTTAGTGCTTTCTATCACAGACGTGTTTATTTCAATCACGCAAGTGAGGATCAGGCTTGTACGCATGCGGAAGGCAGTTTTGCAACAAGACCCCTTACGCCCTTCTTGAAAAATATAAGTGCAGACTTTGCAGTTCTAATACTCGATCCATTAGGACTGCAATCAGCTTAAAAACGATTTGCTAATGATCATGGTTGCAGTACTACTAATAATAATCAAACAGTGGAAGAAATTTATTTTCGATATAACTCTTCAGGCATACATACTACGATTAGTTAACTGATGAATACAGGGCCTTATCCGGTTGTGAACCATTGTGTCTATGTGCAAAATGTGATCTCGGCAATCAACTATGGGGTCACAATAAATGGATAGGGAAAAGCAAGGCAAAAATGTGTGAAGTGGAAACAATATGAAAGATGTTAGTTAAGAATGAATACAAAGTTTGTGAAATCGTGGCAAACAAGGACTATGGGGCGATCCCTTTTACGATCATTGTTGCAGCAACTTTCAATCAGATTACGTTTCTTGCACAAGCCTCTGGCTTCATAATCCTAAATGTTATAAATTCCGCGTTTTGTGAATCTATTGACTAGTCGAAATGTGCACCTAAATGCCTGAAGCGATATTTTAAAGGGAAATTTCTTCGTGTTTCCACTTCTTTACGCACCAATGGGGATAATAATATTGTTTGAAGAATATTTTTCAGATCCCTTTTACTTTGTGCAGAAAACTTTTTCAGGAGAGAGGCTGCGGCTGTTAAGGTTTTCACACGTAACCTCAATATTTTTATCGGTTTTCCCAAGTTCAGATAACCAATCTTTTTATAGAAGCAAATTTCCTTATGTCCCAGTTCTCCATTGAAGTGATTAAATATGCGTTTTGCTCATTCTTCACCAGTAATGATAGGGATGATGGAGAAACAAGTGTCCAGGGTTTCAATGAAATTGATCCAAACATCAAACCACCGTATCACAGAGAGGGAGGTAATCATATCACCTTCGGAAAAATAGGCATGTTTGTTACGCACATTATTGAAAACATTCTTTCATAAGAACACCAAACGCGATGGAGCTTAGTATAGCCAAGGGTTTCATGTAGGTGTCATTAAAGGGTGACTGTTACAGACGGATAACTATTCGATGCTTGGCCACAGACAGTAATCGTGTTCATAAAGCGACTATAGCCTTCAACAGTTTTCTGCAATGTTCGGACAAAAACGTAACTATTCACTAACAATTCGCGGAAAACTCGAGTATTTCCATCAGTTGAAGTATGAATATCTAGCCGTTTAATTTGACATAATGGATAATAGTCGACTTAATCGGACTGTCGTACCCATTGCAGCGTGACTGTGGATGATGAGTAGCATTGCGTGTGCGATTATCACATTATTCACCAATGCACATCCATCAGGGTATCTGGTATGCACTATCTTTAGGAGAATGATTGTTATCAAAACTTCAAGAAATGTTTTAACATGCATTGTACTACCTCCAAAGCGAGTTTCGCATGTGCGCTGAGGTCTCAAACTGCGCAAGCAGGCAGAATGGCTTGCACGTTCATCTCTCCCTTGGAACACAAAGTTCAATAATTTTCTCAATGTTACGTAACTCGTCACTCGTGCTACATTTTACTTTAGGGTAAATGTATTTTTTGCTCATATTAACGATTCCTTCAATGGCGGTATTCACGTGTACTGTGACAGAATTATCTCCGAATATATTGTGTAAACCAATATACTTCATTCAAGTATCATGAAGCATTTTCCATGAGGTGATTAGAGGACCGTTTATAAACCAAATAAAAATACTCAAAAGTTTCATTACAGATTAAAGTTTGAGCAACCGTTCGAATATAAATACTTATATTCAGTTATCCACCATCGATAGTGGTCAGCCCAATAAGGAGCACTTAAGCTGGTTAAGAACGATTCTCACTCACACAACGTACAGAAAGCATTACTTGGTATCCGAACCATGCAGGCGAATTACGTTATTAATCTTCACACTCTAATCAGAGCAAACCGGACAGGTACTGGTTGACAAGCACAAATGTGGTAATATGAATAGTTCACCTACCATGAACACTAATCAGTTGAACAAATTCTGCTCTAATCACAGGAGGTTATTTTATCTGATGAAAAAAAATTGAGAATAGTCCCTCTCGTCTCTAAGTCTTCACATTTTAACCAAAGAGTGTAACCCATAAGCATACGGCACAATGAAAATCAGATCTAAACTCTTGGGCTGTAGGTATTCTAGGACAACCTGGTAGGTGTGGCAACTTACATGGTATGGGTCCTGGTGAAAGTTGAGTGGGTAAATAATTTGGAAAAAGGTGGTACTTCAGATGTGGTTTCGTTGCTCAACTGGTAAACTCAACCTTGCCTTAGGTGACGTCCATGCGTGATTTGTAAAAATATCACGGAGGAGTTCGTTATTTACCCCTTTAGATTCACCTTCTGATCGCCTCTGAACTTTGAAGGTCTTACGTACGCGGAAGTAGTATTGTTGTTGGGTTATTTCAAATGAAGAACGACATCCACCAACGATAGTCGATCATAATGCTCGTTTCATGCCATAAATATAATGAGATGGGGCTCATTTGATTTTCCGCACACAGACAACAAACTCAATCGGTATCTATTTTGTTTGTTTTCTGAAGACCACAAAGAACAAACGGAAGGCTATGACCACCAGGGAGACACCTTAGAAAACAACATTTCGATCGTACCGTTTTTTATCGGGAAGTGATGTACAGCATAGAAGGGACAACAATTGGGTAAATCTAAGCTACTCACGGCTGCTGATCCCGGAGGAAGAGACTCGAAGAGGGCGACACACTGCCTCTGCTCGGTCGATACTGAGCACAATCAACGCAAAGGAGCTGGAATATGTTATTGCAGTCTAAACCGATCCGAAAAAAATGGGTGCAACATTTACAGAGTGTATGATATGCGTCAGCCTAAACAACAACAAATTACTTTAAGATAATGACAACATTCTTTCTATGATTGGCTTAGCGAACCGTAACCACCCGAGAAAAATTGACCAAATTTATAAATGGGCGTTTGTGAACTACATTGCGGACCTATCCAAGGCGTGCATTCAAAAAATATCTAGAGAAGAGTAAAACTAAGATAACAATAAATTCTAAATTCATCTTTCAATTAAATTATTCTCCATCAAACGTTCATGACTGCTGTGAGCTCAATTACAAAACACCATCAATCAGTTGGATGCGTAGTACTTCAAGATAATCGGTTTCGATGAGCAACCTAATCAAGATCAGGTTTTGGGTAAAGACCAGCCATTGGAACCTGTTTTCTTCATTTATTCGAA
The DNA here is from genome assembly GCA_900618425.1 of Echinostoma caproni. NCBI lineage: Eukaryota > Metazoa > Platyhelminthes > Trematoda > Plagiorchiida > Echinostomatidae > Echinostoma > Echinostoma caproni. The sequence continues at coordinate 60,792 of UZAN01039715.1, forward strand.
ACATATCGTGTGCTAATACTCCCATTTCAAACGTCACATAACAATTGCATAATCCTCTGCAAACGTGGATCCCCTGGGAGACATAAGACGAGCTTCGAACATTTGTGGGTTCATGGCTAAACATTTGGATTGATCTCTATCGTGAAAGCTTTTGGGCGCAACCTACAGCAGTTCTCCCAGCACAGTTTGCAGTACTCACTGATAATCCTTAGGAGTATATCGAATTGCAGTCGGGTCAAGAAGGAACTTATTGTCAGGTGTTTGGTTCTCTAGAATTTGAATTTTGTATCAAATTGCAAAATCGAGGGGTTTGTTTGAAAAACAGGCTGTGTTCCAAAAGTAACGCCCAGCTAAGGTAACATCCCGGATTCTGTCCACGTCCAATGTGCCATATGCTGCAAGAAAAAAACACTGTTGTTACAGGAAGTTCTAGTAAAATACTTTTAAGCTGAATCAGAAAACGTGCTATTTCATCAGTGGTATTCAAATAATACCTTATCTCAGGTCAAATAGCGATGAACTCTCGGACGACATCATTATAAAATTGAATAATCACCTACCGCCATATATTTCACCAATTTGCACACAGGTGGTGGTGCGTAAAATTGTATGGTTATATTTTCGATGATCTGTGCAAGAGTACCTCCGATGGCAACGAACAAGTCTGCAAGGAAAGAATGCAATGATCAGTTTACCATTGTTTAAATGAATATTTAAGTGAATGTGGATAATGAATCTCTGTGCTCACTACACTGAACTACAAATCTGTTTGCCATTCTTGAAGCGTGAAGTGTGTTTTTGCCTTGTGCGTGAAAGCCAGCTAATCAATCAAAGCAACTCCGTGCAACTCTGTTCAACGATAAGCACCAGTTGGGGTTCACCTACCCGATCAGGGAACAATTTTTGTTCCATTTTGGCGTTATATCTGTCTCACTCAAGGTGAGGTTTTGGCTCAATTTCAAACGGTTAGACTTATTCCGATTAACCTCAGTGATGTGCATATTTGTCAGATGAAACGTAATTCATTTTCAGCATTTGGATGTAATAGTATTCCAGCTTTATCTAAGATTATTAGATTCGGGGTTTATTAAACTTATTATCATTATTACTGTTATTGTCATGGTTTGGTACTTCGTTGATATTTATTTGTTCACAGGTAAGTGGCAATTTTGATTACGTCCTAATGTGATGTAAAAGAGACGCCAGAAGAGCTTGTCTGTGAACGCAGACGAGAATCACCGGATGTTTGCTTTCGATAATGCGGACCATCACTGTTTAGATTGGATAAGAAAATTTGATACACGCTCAAGTAATCAAACGTTATTCAGAACGTTGTTATCGTTGCGCACACTGTTCTGTTTCTGGGGCACTCCGTCAGATTTTACTGATTACAATCCGCCAATCGGATTGCACCAATCACGTGTCATTCGGACTGGAGTCGCTGGGATCAATTTCACAGCTCTGTCCACTGCGTACTTACTGGACCCTTCAATCTAAATACTCCTTCTGGACTAGTCCCGGTCAAACACACGCACACCACATCCTGAACGATCCTCAGAACTACCGCCACTACATCTTCAGAATTGAAGTAAACTTACCGGATGCGGCCAAATTGATGATGAACAGACGCATTTGGTTTTTTACATTGCGTGAAAGCAAGGCAATGATCACGCTCAGATTTCCAACCAGGATGATGGTAAACAAGATTAGCTGGATAATCAGACCAACTCGATCAGTCTGAGGAGTAACCGATCCGGTGTGTGTGGGTGTGTGCATGCACGACCGCGAATCCCAGCATTTGTGATAACGGGACATTTGGAACACGTAGTAAGAGAGAGAGAGAGGGAGCGGACGCCATGGCGGGGTGGAGGGTTGGAATGAAGAAGATGAAGACGTTACTGAATAAAGTGAGTAACACTGATCACTCCCCATAATCCTATTCGTGTACGGGTTCACAAAAGCAATTTTGACAAACTTATCAGTTAGAGATTACAAAACGTAGAATTCATTACACTCCCCATGAAGAGTGAGCCAATAAACTGAGCCACCTTCGGAAAGAGTTGAAAAGAATAATAACTGCCTTTTGACGATGAGATGGTTGCTTAGAAATATGCTTGAAATGCAACAATTGAGGGAGCAATATAACATTCAGCAAACTGATCACATTTTGCCAGGAAAATCACAATTTCGATTGGATTCATTGGCATTTTATTGAATTGGATAGTATCCTCAGTGTTTACTTTGGAGAAAAGGTGATTACGTCCTTCCCCGTTTAGTACGTTTCACTTAATTGTTGTGGTCAAATAAATTCGATTGAATTCATGGATGTTGGTCGCAGCAAAATACGTTCAGTCTTTGATGATTCATTCGGAAAAATTGGACTAGACATGAAATCTTATTTATATTGCATACAGATGATTCGCACGGTAAATCAAAGTGTTTCAGAAACCATACATTCGTGAATTAAATAAAAACATTTAACTGGCTCAGTGTTCGATTCCGGAAAACTTCCTATTTTAGCCATTCCCAACTAGCTTCAATCGCTTTTCCCTATTCTGGTAAATTTGATGGTTTGCCAGTTCCTACGCTCGATACTCGATTTATTCGAGTGAATGGTTCTAGTTCCACAAAACATAAAATCTATTTAATAAATTTGGTCAATTGTGCACTGCTGTGAGTCAGCTGCTGCTGCTACTGCACTTCAACTTCTTCGACCGAGGTGAGATGAAATTCGCACCAAGTGCGTATACTAATACAGTGTCACAAATAATGGCTGACCACAGACAGTTAGAGAGCAATGGTGTGCGACGTGCAGCAACATACAATATGTTTATGGGAACTCTCTCTCAAATTGTAGAGCGTTTATGCGTAAACATAGCGAACTATACTTTCTACTAGAAAACGATGTTCTGTGTCGGTCGAGTAACTTTTAAATGGCACGCATTTCTTCGTATTTGCGCTAGGTGGAGTTGACAAAAGTCGAGTAATAAAATACTTTTCCACTAGGAATAATCCTACGTACACCTGGCACGGAAGGTTTTCTGATGACCTTCTGATGCCTTGTCAAACAGTTAACTAGAAAAACATGCCGAAAGGAGAACTGACGGTGACCCATTACATATGGTCGAATCACCCAAATCAAAAGTTAAACGAAAGCTATGTTGGTGTCTGAAAGGAATTTCGAGGGGGGGGAGAGATTGCGTGATCGCGTTTTGCCCGTGTCAGCTATGCATTTTGATGAGCGCAATAATGTGTTGCCCAATGTTACTCAACGTGCGAACGCCTTTTGTCCGGATTATTTCCCACGCTGCCATAATCCACTAGTCTAAGCGATCACTTCTATTAGCTTCGCGTCATTCTCTTTTGTTGAAAACCATTTTAAACGAGATGTCTACAGATATCAATGAAGACTTCAATTATGCTTCTGTGCTGAATGTGTTCACCATTTCTATTGGTGCCGATAATTACTCCATTTCCTTTTGTTCCCAATGTGTAAAATACTTCAGTTCTCAGCAAAATGTGAATGAGAACAGACGTCTGGAAAAGCAATTGAATAAATAAATAAATTGTCTCGACAGCATACACATTAAAGCTGTAAGAGTATCGTGCCAGTCACGGATTGAATTGAAGATGCTTCGACCCTTTTATCTGTGCGCAAACCGCGAGTTTATTTTTATCTGTGACATCACTGAAGATACTTGCATAAAACAGACCTTAGCGAACAATTGCAAGTTCCATTTCTAAGACGTGAATGCGAAGCAGATGAAAACGTTTTTTTAAAAGCTTGGGATAACTGACAAGAATCCAACACAAATTTAGTTTTATTTAAGATAGGCGGATGTTACTGTGTTTAAAAACGTTCGCGAATACGGAAGACTTGTTATTTCTCATGCGATTATTTTAAGCGAAACGGAATATCTAGTTTTTTGGACAAAGTAAAGGGTATCCATGAAACTATACAGATCAAGGGTGCACAGTGTTCCCACTTAATACTTTGACGCTTTTACGATCATTCCTGTTTTCTCCTAATTCAGGTAATTGCTGATATTACATTTTTCAATTCATGCGCGAGAGTGCTAGATTAAACTCACTGACATTGTGAAAAGCCTAAAAAAAATGTTGCTTCTCTTCCCACCCATTGGAGGCCCTCATTATGTATCATTTTAAATAAAGAATGTAGCAAAGTCTAAAAATAAACGGGATATCGTTTTTATTATCCATAAGTCCTCACCAATAATTCCAGGGATAAAAATATGGTGCATAATGCTTTAATCGCATTAAACCTGACAAGTAAATATGAAAATGAAAGAGCGTAGAATTATAAACTGTGCTCGGACGCATTTTGGTTACCGATGGACAGACTGCGTGCAGAATTATGACTATGCATTGACTGCATTTTATTATAGGAATCAGTTATTATCCAAAACTGGCTTTCATTTGACTAAAGGAATCCACGAGAACTCACTAGCGCACACAGGAGATACAGTATTCCGTAGACTATTCCTATTTTGGCGGTATACGTTGCCTATTTAATTAGGTATTTTATTTACCACCCACCGGTTCTGAACTCAAACCATACCTCACCGAGTGTTTGTTTACCAGCCTCTTGCATTTTGCGTGCACACTCAGTGAACGGTACTTTGGTTGGCCGGTGAATAAAGTGGGCCGCATTGGATTTAGTCCTTAATTTACTTTCATAAAATTGTACATTGGACGAATTACAGTGGATTCTATGATGACATAATTCATCGTATGAGCTTTGGAATGCAGATAGTGCTTGAATGAGTTTTATTCAATACATGTGAGTGGGTGGAATATTTTATTTCCTGGGACATGAATTTTGCTGTTTTGAATATCAACATACTTTGTCAAACTATCTAGTCGATATCTTCTAAATAATGTTGTTGCAACACACCGTGTATTAAAACTATACTGATGCTTGACTCAAGAACACATTTGATGTTTAGGAGAATAGTGATTCGGTGGGCTTGCACAATCAGCTTTTCTAGCTTTCATTTCATCTCCTTCGTACTTTTTATTCTAACACTGAGCTTTAGAGGGAGCTTTCTTTGTTCTTATATAGAAGCGGAATTATGCAAACCCCTGTCTCACTTCGAGACGTAAATTACTTATTAAATAGCTGATTTTGCAGTCTAATGATGAAGGTTTATTGCCCACAACAAGCTTCCGAAAACAGATTGTTGTGTTTCCTGGATAGTCAGGATAACATCAAGATTAGTAAAAGCGGTAATTAATGTGATCTCGTTGGCAGACCAAAATGAGCATTCGCTGCTTTCACTGAACGACTAGGTAAAATGTATTGTTTCTCGTCGCTTAAATGTCAACAAAGCCCAAGCGCTGATAATCTCATTCACATTACACAATGAAGTACTTTAGCGTGGTTTGACAAACCTGTTAGGAAGGTCACTAGAAAATGAATTTAGACATATTTTCAATGTGGGCTGAGATGCGGTAAAGGTTTTGTATCCGAATTATGTTTCTCTAAAGCGCATGTACACAAAAGAACACTGAACAGTCTAACCAAATTCTTTTTAATAAACAAGGTAAAGAAGTTGGCATTGTCTCTGGTCAAATGATAAAGAAAATAGCTGTATAGATAACGTTTACATTTAATTCTGAAGCAGTCTGAACAAAAATATAGATACAGAAATACCATTGTTTGCACCTAGGTTGTAGCGGTTGCACAGCCCTAATGAGTTGCACATTCAACTATTGATTTATTAGCTGTAAACGCATCTAAAAACGTTCATTCCAAAGGTATTTAACCATTTGAGACAAAATAACTGTGCGCCTCTGAAACACATTATATATATATATATATTGCAAACAGCATCTCGGTAACTCAGTAACCCTTGCTCCCGGCAAAGGATTGATCCCTATTCGACACATTGCTATAGTTGTTTAGTGTTCCTATCTGATGGTTTTCAGCCTTAACCTGCCCACAACGCATGCGGTACGGATGCGTTATCGGTCAAAAGGAGGCGACCTATGATGCTTTGCAGGTGGTCTTTTAGTCAGATTGCTCCCATGCGTGCTGCAGGCTGTTCGCACCGGGAAGTACTGATGTTCCCGATTTCTATAGACGAATTTTAATTGACTTGAATTATCGGGTCCAAGTTATCTTGTTTGAGTGACAAGAGTATGCAAACACAGGAAGTAAACGTATGGTCTAAACCTGCAACATTTGGCAATGGTGGAATGAAAGCGGATTCCCTAGTCGTATGAATCAACTTCAGTGGACACATATGTTGCGTACCACGGTCATTTCCATTCAAAACGTAACCGAATTCAGATGGCATCAGTACCTATCTAACGGTATGTTCAACCTCACACGTGTTGTTTTCATCCGTCACACTCATATATACAGATGTTACCTGTTACTCGAATCAGATCGATTTTTGTTTGTAAACGTCAGCCTTAACACCAGATCATATTTCCCTTCAATCTGAAATGTATGGTTTGTGAATGTAGTAATAAGTACTGGGAATGATCCCAGTGCTTCACCAAATTGAGGGCTTTGGACAAGTCCAAAATCCGGGATCAAATATTTTTTGACAGTTCAATTTTTTTGTCCAATCATTTTGCATGGTGTGAGTATTAGTTAAGATATGTACTAATATCGAATAAAATTGATTTGTATACAAATCAACTTCCTTAAATATTTCCCTATTACGTGATTAAATGTTTTTAAAGTTTATCGCAAAACCGTCTGATCAGCTAATTGAGAAACAGTTAGACTCACCTATTGGACATTGATTTAATATAGCAATGGACATTTTCCATTTATAAAGAAACAAATGTTACGCTCACCAATGTTCCTGTGATCGACTGCATATCAGGAGCAAAATGGAATGAAAAGTCCACCCCCTATAAAAAAACAAAGTTTGCAAAGTTTGCAGCATTTCTATGCGTTTTCTGGTTGAGCCTTTGTTCTCACTTGATATGCGGTTAATTTTGTGTCTCCGTTCACTGCCAAACGATATGTGTAAAACGGCAAAAAGCTACAACAAAATATTGCGTGATCGTTCAATACGAATTCAATTCATCTCATCACTCTTTGGTTTTTCATAGTGCAACCCGTAGATCTCATATCTATACAAGCAAATACATTTTTCGGCACAAATCATAAAAGGATTCGGAGTTATTGAGCTTGGTGGTTTAGGATTGTTCCACATTACGATTCAGTTATAGCTGTTAGCACGTTTGTTTGTTTTGCACCATCCAATGTGTTACCAAATATGGAATATTCTAGTCTTGTAAGGGTTTTTTGTAGCAGTTTCCGCTGATGATGTTCGGATCCAACTCCATTGAATAAAATGAGGGACCCCAGGGTTGTCTGTATTTTTATTCTTTCCCAAATAGAGCCGGATTTGTGTTTCCGCGAGGCGTATTGTTCTTCTTATTCTAATCCTCTGTATATTAGTTTCAGTAAGCAAAGCAATGTAAGACAATTCACGCTTGAAAAGCCTACACGCCACATAATTTACATTAACGCAAGTATAGTGCGTTGAATGACATTCGGATTTGAACGGAAGAGTGTTTATCTTAAAACATTACGAATTATCCTCCTTGCTATTGTTCCATTATTTTGTCTATATCATGGTACATAAACCTGTGTAGGCTATCGACATGAACACCGCAGTCTCGTTAACTGTAGCGTTTCATTGTTCACTAACAATGGGAAAATTCATCTTCTGTTTCAAAAGGTCTGCCCCAAATCACGAGTGTTCCCGTTTTTGATCTTCTGTTCGATTTCCTGGAAATTCGCTTTGATGAATAGTGATATGTCAAGTAAATAGTATCGGATCTACTGTGTCGTTCACTGTGTTTGGTCTCTACTGCGCCTGACAGAATAGGAGTTTATCATTCACGGTTAACCATGTCCGTTTGATACTAATAACCATAATTGTTTTGTTCAGCCAAACTTATTGCTTTGTTCTTCAGTTCTGTAGTTTGACAGCTTCACTTGAAACACACACATTAGACCACGAATAGGTAGGGGGCTGATTAGGCAAGGACTTCTAGCAGTTCTCTTAAAATCTTTTCCGGTTATACTGAGGATAACATTTTGTTGACACAACAGTTTCGTACTTCTGGCTAGTTGTAGACAAGCTCTAGGTTCACGCTTTTGCGCAAAAGACAAACAACTGCAAGAGATAGCATATGGATGGACTACGTAGTAATATGAAACGATTAATGTGCCCGAACGATAATAGAACTTCCATGAGTGGCAAATCCCATTTCAAATCCGTACCAGATAAAGCCGAAGCACTTAGGTCAACTTTGTATATCTTTATTCAGCCAATTCGGCAAGTATAATGATCTGCTGGTCTTACCCC